>ML878848.1:0-10795 GCA_009831015.1 Picea engelmannii
TCGGTGGAATGTACTAAGGTACCTTGGGAATCATTGACATTAATGGTGATCTCCCTTGCACTTGTTAACGGTTTACCTCATTGACCGGTAATCAAGTGGTTTCTGCCATGTTCGACACCAAGACATCTATTCACATGGTTAGATTCGTGCCATATTGGGATTGGTAAGAAGACCATGGGTTGAGTAATTCACTTTGATATATGTTTCGCCCAGGTTGCGAAGGAGTTCTGGACTAAGAACACATACATTGTTACATAGATCCACTTTGTATTGGTCGTGGCTATGTCTTGTCATCTCGTAGATCCACTGTGTATTCTTCGTGGCTACGATCAGTCTGAGTCATCAAAGTATAGATCCACATTGTATCTTCGGTGGCTATACCCTTTTATCAATACAATTATGGATCCGCAGTGTATACTATGGTGGCCATATCTCAAATCTTGATCATCCAAGCATAGGTATGCCTGCCTTGGGTTTTGAAACATGTCATGATATTTGTTGGATGTTTGTGTGCAACTTTCGTCAGGTTCTCCGAGACTATACCCTTGCTTGAACGTCTACAAAGCATTTCAGTCATCAGTTCGCATCTTCTGACTTCATACTTTGGGGGGCATTATGTTACACGTCAAAATTGCTCAGACAGATAAGTATCACATTGTCCCTATCAATCGTCGTAAGTGTCGCATCTTCTCTTCATCTTTTGCAAGTGTCGCAAGTTGATCACTAGTGTCGCAAAAAATGTTCAGACATGATACCATGATAATGACACTAAGGAGGCACTTATGACATCTCACATGACTGATTTGAAGGAGGAGAACTGGTTTACTAGGATCAAATGACTCTTGACACCTGAAAGGAGCCCTAAAACAGAGGTTTGGAGAGGGAACGCTCCCCTACTTCAGCTGCAGAAGCGTTGATGCTCCCCTATAATGTCT
The DNA here is from genome assembly GCA_009831015.1 of Picea engelmannii. Classification (NCBI taxonomy): domain Eukaryota; kingdom Viridiplantae; phylum Streptophyta; class Pinopsida; order Pinales; family Pinaceae; genus Picea; species Picea engelmannii. Next base: position 936 of record ML878848.1, read on the forward strand.
TAGGGAGCGTTATAACACTTCCCATACCCTTTTGGAGGAGCGCTGCTCATCTTAAGAGCGCTGGCGCTTCCCCAAGGCTTGCCAAGGAGCGCTACAACGCTCTGAGACCCCTTCTGAAGGAGCACTCCCTAATCTGGGTCAGTTGTTAGCCCGTTGAGAAGAATAAGGGGAGGAACATTCGAGATTAGGAGGCAGTTGTGCTCGAATTATTGTTCTCATCAACAGATCCCTGATCTATGGAGAAGGTTCCCAACTGGTTCTAAACATAACCCAAGAGGTTAGGCTCCTCCCAACCTATATAAACAGGCTCTATGATGGTGGAAAGGGGGAAGAGAATTGAATATGTGAAACTTATGATCTTGGAGGAAACTTATAGTCAACCAAAGGAGAGTGATCAATGAAGCTCCTGTTATCCAGGTCGTGGATCTTTCAGGCAAGGGTTAGACGAAGAGGACTTGACGAAGCTGTCGCATTCGCATCTACGATTGTAAGTACTGTTGTCGTTATTCTCATCAATATGACACGCTTGGCCTGTTTCTTTCTAGTTTGTGTCTGATGTTACATGAACTTATCATTTAGTGATAGATCTGTTTTCAAGCTAATATCAATAGAGTAGGAAGTGGTCGTATCTTGTTTTGTCTGCAGAACTCAACGAGGAGCAAAGGATTGGAGCGCAACTCGGAGCATGCAGGGACAAACGTTGATAACAAGTACTTCTATCATCCTTCCTTCTCATGTGTTAGTTTAGATAGATTTGAAAGAAATTCAGTGTCCACATTAAGCATTTTTCTGTCTAGGGTTAAGGTCAAGCCTTAGAGGTGATCTACCTGTCCGCAGGGAGATTTTCCTACAACAACATGGTTTAGGTTTATTGGTACATGTTTACAATGGTATATCTTACAGTGATAGTGTGACAGTGGTTCCATCATTCTACTTCTACTTTAAGGTGGTTGGACGGGGCAAGGACAAGTGGTTGTAGCCACCTTTTAGTTGTAGCTGGAGAACATAGGGGGTTGTAGCCTCCTTCTGGTTGTATCCATAGAATTGGGTAGTTGGAGCTTCCCTCAGGTTGTAGCCTGAGAAACTAGGGAGTTGGAGCCTCCTTCTAGTTGCAGCTGGAAAACAAAGGAAGTTGGTGCTTCCAATGAATGTAATTTATCAAGACATATAAGATAAAACATTCTGTGGTTTTCTCTCGATTTGGGTTTCCACATAAAACACTGGTGTATTGTGTATGTGTGTGATTGTTCATTTCTTATTTTTCATTATTGGATAATAATTCTACATTGATATAACACTTGGATTATTTGTAGAAAAAAGATTATAATTATGCTATTACTGATTCACCCCCCCTCTCAGTAATCCAACAATTGGTATTAGAGCAGGTTCCTTCAGAAATCAGTTTAACCACTAAAAGGTAGATCATGGAGAGTACCGGCTCATATAAAAATGGAATACAACACTTTGATGGACAAAAGTATGCTTTTTGGAGCATAAGGTTGGAGACATATATACAAGCACATGGGCTTGAAATTTGACAATCAATTGTAGATGGATACACAGTACCAACAGTTCCACCAACAAATGACAAAGCAGTGAAACTTGGTCAGAATAATTCCAAAGCTACAAATTCACTTTTGAATGGTCTCAGTGAAACAATATTCACCAAAGTTGCACATTATAAATATGCCAAAAAGATTTGGGACAAGCTTCAAAATATTTATGAAGGAGATACAAAAGTCAAAGCAACAAAACTTCAAACTTACAGAGGCCAGTTCGAACAACTAAAAATGAAGGAAAATGAGAATATTGTAGCCTCCTTCATAAGAGTTGACGAAACAATGAATGCAATCATAGGATTGGGAGAAGAAATGAAAGAATCTGTAATTGTTCAAAAGGTACTAAGATCTCTTCCTATGAGATTCAACCCTAAGATATCAGGATTAGAAGAAAGATCAGATCTGAACTTAATAAGCATGGACGAACTGCATGGAATCTTCACAACATATGAAATGAGAACTGAACAAAAAAATCCATATGTAAAAGAAGTAACCTTCAAAGCATCCAAAAGATCAAAACAAAAGAAAAAGGAACAAGAAGAGTATAGCAGCAGCAACGACGTCTCGAAAGATGATGAAGAAGTGGTCAACTTCGTCAAAAGACTGAACAAGGGAACCAATGGTAGGTATAGAGGTAAGCTTCCTTTAATTTGTTTTAATTGTGATGGTATTGGTCATTTTGATAACAACTGTCCTCATAAGAAAAAGAGAAATGATGAAGGTTACTCAAAAGGAAAACACACATATAAAGACAAAAGAACTACAAAGAAAGATTTCAAGAAAAGCTTATGCATCAAAGAAGACATCTCATCATTAGATGAAGATGAAATCAATGACAGTGAGACAGGAAGAGTTCTTTTCATGGCAGTAAAAGATTCCGATAAAGAATACTCTGAAGAAGAATATGAAGAAGTCGAAGAAGGATATGAAGAAGTTGAAGAAGGCTATGAAGAAGTCAAAGATGAAATTGAAGAGGCAAAAGTTGACTATCGAGAATAATTAATGTGTTCCATAGAAGTTATTAGAAGAGAAAAGAATAAAAACAAGAAACTACAAGCAGAACTAGACAAGAAAAATGACACTCGAGAACTAGAACTAGAACAAATGATCACAATATTGAAGGTTCAAATAGAATAAGATAAAAGAATTGAGAAAGCACTCAAATAACAACTAGAAGAAAATGACAAGATCATTGGAAACTTGGAAGCAGAGATTGTCACACTAAGAAAAGATATTCAAAATAAAAATATGCAGAATAGCTCAAAAGTTCTGGATGACATTATCAACAGTAAAAAATCTCATATTGACAAGTCTGGACTTGGATACAATTAGACAGAAAAGGGATAAAGCTCCGAAACAACAGATCAAGAAACAAATCCAAAAAGCTATACATAAACAATCAAAGGGGATAGGAAGATGTACAAGGAAGATTACAGGGACACTTCTCCACCGAGAAGATTCATACTTCATAATCAACAACAGACAGATAGGCCTCAAGAAGAAGAATGATTCACAAGAGCACCTTCTTTCAGAAGATCTTCAACTCCCAGGTATCAAACTATATTTTTTGGTTTATGTTATGCAAGTAATAATTTTGGACATAAAGCTGTGAATTGCAGAGCTAACAACAGGAACAATAACAACTTTGAGAGTCATACACAAGAATAAAATCCATCTCAAGAAGACCTAGTGAAACAAAAAAAAGAAGTTACACCAGGTTTGAATCTTTGAGCACTGAAGTGGAATGTTACAAATGTAAAATTTTTGGACACATGGCCAAAAATTGCAGAATGATAGTCCCTCCTAAAGAACCTCAAAAGAATAACAATAGTCACAGACAAGAACCTCATAAAACAACATGGATAAGAAAGCAAGATCGGTATAGCAATGAAGAATGCACAGTCGCTCTACAAGATAAGAAGAAGAAACACAGTTGATATGTTGACAATGGGTATTCAAAACACATGACAGGTGATAGAGACAAATTTCTTACATTGCGAAAGGAAAGAAATGGATCAGTCTCCTTCGGAAATGATAATTCATCCAAAATCATTGGAGAAGGCGCAGTCCGAATTGGGAACAAGAATAAAAAGGCACAAAATGTTCTACTAGTAGAAGATATAAAACATAGTCTTCTAAGTGTGAGTCAAATGTGTGACCAATGTCATAAAGTTACTTTCAATTCACAAAAGTGTGAGATAAGAAGAGAAGGTTCAAGGAAATTGGTCGGTACAACTGCAAGAACTTCAAACAACATATATGTGTTAAGTGAAATTGGAAGTGAAAAGTGTTTTCTAGGAAAGGAAAATGAAAGTTGGCTATGGCACAGAAGAATGGGTCACATGCATTTTGATAACCTTGTCAAAGTCAACAAAAGAGAAGCAGTCAGAGAAATGCCCCAGATCACAAAACCAACCAACACTTTATGCAAGCATTGTCAACAAGGAAAACAAACAAAGACCAGGTTCAAATCAAAGGAATATTCAACAACAAGACCACTGGAAATTGTGCATACTGATCTAGTTGGACCAACTACAACAAAGGGCTTAAAAGGTGAGAGATACTTTATGTTATTAGTTTATTATTATACAAGAATGATTGCAATTTGCTTTCTCAAGAAAAAGTCAGAAGCTTTTGAAAACTTCAAGATCTACAAGGAAATGGTTGAAAATGAGATGGATTCAAGAATAAAATGCTTGAAATCTGATAATGGAGGAGAGTTCACTTCAAAGGAATTTATGGACTACTGCAGTAGTTATGGAATAAAAATACAATTCTCCATTGCTAGGACACCTCAACATAATGGAGTTGTTGAAAGAAAGAACATGGCAGTACAAGAAATGACTTGAACAATGCTGATGGATTTCAAATTGACAGATATATTTTGGACACAAGCAGTGCATACAACAATTCACATTCAAAACAGAGTAATGCTCAGAAACAAAACTGATAAAACTCCCTATGAGCTATGGAAAGGAAGACCAACAAATGTGAAACACTTCAGAGTTTTTGGAAACAAATGATACACCAAAAGAGAAGATGGCAGAATGAGAAAGTTTGACTCTCGTGTGGACAAATGAGTACTTGTTGGTTACTCAAGTACAAGGAAAGCATACAAGTGTTACAATCTAAGATTGAACAAAGTTGTGGAAAACATCAACGTAACAATTGATGAAACAGACAGACCAGAATCAAATGAAGAAGAAAACAAATCAATAGAACAAATTTTCAAAGAAGAAGAAGTAGAAGATGAAGTAGAAGAGGAAGATGAAGAGAATCCGACAGGAACAAAAGAGCAAGTTCAGAAAGTATCTCCAAAGACACCTAGAAAATGAGTACAGAAGAATCATCATTCAGATCAGATTATTGGAAACAAAGATATAAGAGTTGAGACTAGAAGAAAAATATGTTCACCATAACAAACACACCTAGCACTCTTATCTACAATTGAATCAAACTATTTTGAAGAAGCCAACAATGAGGAATTTTGGAATAAAGCCATGAATGAAGAATTGGATCAAATAGAGAAAAATGACACTTGGGAACTAGTTCCAAGACCCAAGAATAAGAATGTGATCGACACAAAATGGGTTTTCAGGAATAAATTAAATGAAGATGGACAACTTACAAGGAACAAATCTAGATTGGTATGTAAAGGATATGCACAGATTGAAAGAATCGACTTTGAAGAGACATTTGCCCCAGTTGCCAGAATAGAAACAATCTGGTTGCTTTTAGCCTATGCATGCTCCAAAAATGTTAAATTATATCAGATGGACATAAAATTAGTTTTTTTGAATGGGGAACTTGAAGAAGAAGTCTACATTGAACAACTAGAAGGATTTCAGTTGTCAGAGAATGCAGATTATGTGTGTAAATTAAAGAAGGCCTTGTATGGTCTAAAAGAGGCTCCTAGAGCATGGTACTCTATACTGGATAACTATCTGCAGTAGGCAGGGTTCAAAAAATGAAGTGCAGACAACAACCTCTACATCAAGGTAAGTGAAGGTAATATTTTATTAATTGATGTTTATGTTGAAGATATTATTTTTGGTAGTAATGATGACAGGTTAAGCCAGAAATTTGCAAAAGATATGCATAATGAATTTGAAATGTCGTTACCTGGAGAACTATCCTTCTTTTTGGGACTTTAGATATGTCAAAGAAACCAAGGAATAATTATTTCTCAAACCAATTATATCAGAGAAATGCTAAAGAGGTTCGGAATGGAAGCTTGCAAACCAGTTATCACTCCCATGCAAACCAGTTGCAAGTTGAGCAAAGATGATGATTCGAAGTCTATAGATCAGAGGAAATACAGGTCAATGATTGACAACCTACTATATGTGACAACATCTAGACCAGATATAATGCAGGCAGTTGGATAGGTGGCACGGTTTCAAGCAACATCAAAGGAGTCACATGTGTTAGCAGTGAAGAGGATTTTCAGATATCTCAAAGGAATAGAAGAGTTTGGATTATGGTATCCAAAAGGAAAGGATCTATCACTTATTGCCTACACAGATGCAGATTGGGTAGGTTGTATTGATGACTGATGAAGCACCAGTGGAGTAGCATTCTACTTGGGTGAGTTAGTATCATGTCTAAGCAAGAAAAAATCATCAGTATCTTTATCTACAGTCGAGACAGAGTATATTGCAGCAACATCATGTTGTACACAGGTTCTTTGGATGAAAAAAACTTTGACATATATATGGTTGAGTATAATGAGCCAATTCCAATATATTTTGATAATACAAGCGCCATCAGTATCTCGAAGAACCCGGTGATGCACTCCAAGACGAAACACATTCCAATAAAGTATCACTTTCTACGGGAGCAGGTTGCAGAAAAGAACATTAGAGTTGAGTATGTGGGCACAAAAGAACAAGTGGCAGACATCTTCACAAAACCACTTCCACGAGAATCCTTTGAATATCTTCACCAGAGACTTGGAGTTATTTCTTCTCCAAAATAATTTGTTTTTGAATTCTTATCTTATATGTCTTAGATTTACATGAGGAAGCACCATAAGAGGACATTTCAGTCAGGGGGAGGAACCCCAGATGGAAAGATACCATTGCCATTGATGACAAAGGGGAAGAGATTTATTAGATGTAGAGGACAAAGGCAGAGGACAGAGGCATGATTCTAGGGGGAGCATGAGTGATATGATTTCAATATTTCATCAGAGTGTTGTCATCAATGCCAAAGGGGGAGATTGTTGATTAAGGTTGGTTGTCATTGATGTCAACCCTTGAAGAAATCCCCACAGCACAAAGGTTGGGTAATGGACCCAAGATTGTTTGATGTAAATATGACTCATTATTGTATTGTTATGATTGATAATAAGTAGAAATGGATGAACTCCAAAGTGGTCCCCTTATGGTGAAATCCCTCACGGGAAGACGCTTTGCAGATTGAGTTATCCTAGAAGTATGGTTAGAGAACCCATGCTTATTTGTGGAATAATGAGATGAATTCCAGTGAATTTCTCAGTGAAACTATCCTATATGGATAGTGCTTGTCATGCCATTTCTGGTGGTATGTGGAACGTCACATAACTCCTCACGGTTAGAGAGTTATGGCCATGCGAAGTTGGAAAACCCAGGTTTGGGTAATGGACCCAAGTTTGTTTGATGGATAACTGTATGAGTTTTGATATATTTTTAGGTAATACTATTCTATATGGATAGTACATGTCATTCCATTTCTGGTGGTATGTGTAACATCACATAACTCCTCACGGTTTGAGAGTTATGGCCTTACGAAGTTGGAGGACCCTCATATGTCATCTAGAAGCCCCAAAAGGTCAAAGTAGTCAAAGTGGTTTAAGAGTTTTTTAAAGGTAAATAATAAAGTGAAGTGATGAGTGCACTATAATTCAAAGTGAATACAAAATCAATTATTTAAATAATAAATTTAATGGAGAAATTAGAAGTGGGTTAACCCTAAAATAAGGAAAGTGAGCAAAGTGACCTAGAAGATGTTTTTAAGGAAGCTACTTGGAGAGTATAAATAAGAGGCAAGGCTCTCTCATTTAAATCATACTTGAGAATATTGAATACCTATAGGTTTCTGAGGTAACCAAAGGATATATAAGCCGAATTTCTGAGGAAAGTGAAGAAAACAAGGCCGGAATTCAAGGAAGGATAAATTCTTTTGATGATGCTTTCTAAGGTATGTTTTTTTCAGGTCATCTCACCATTTTCGAAATAACTTTTTTTCTATAATGATTTAGACCGTGAATTGATATTCCATTGAGGAAACATATCCAAGTGTCTGTGGTAAAAAAATCAGCTTGTGGGTCATTGTATTTTTGGAGTGACACTCCGTGGAAAATAGGGTTTGTGGCTAGTCCTGAAACTAGTCAAAAATAGGTGTTTCGGGTAAAAACATCATAAATTCTTCATAACAGATCCAAATTTAGTAAGACCAAATGTGTTGGTTATAGTAAAGTATTTAGTATTATTTTTAATTGTTTCAGATCAATTCAAAAAATATTCCATGCAGGGCATGCTCTACAAGGTCGCTCTCTAGAATAATCCAGAATTCAACAAGGTGTGACATTTTTTCCATAAATCCTTTTCTGAGAGGTTCCAAGTAGTGAACCTTGGAGGAATATTATGAAATACACTGAAGAACATTTTGTATCAGTTTCAGATATTTATTCATTACAGGTACAAAGTTATGATTACTTCAAGATAGGGCTGTTGACTAATCTAAAACTAGTCTTGAGAGACTAAAGAAATGTTTGATGAAAATGCTAGTCTCTTGTTGTTAAAGTTAAGGAAGGTTTGCAGGTATGTGATAATATACACCAGGTCTATTACATAGTTACAAATCATATTTGGATGATGAAATTGATGAGGGATTTTGGTTGAGGTACAAGTTGGGTACATGGTTGAGACAAGTAGTTGATGAGTTGGCACATACATGAGGTGTATAGTTGATGATCTTGGTACATATTGATGAGTCATAGTTGATGAGTACTTGACACATGATTGGTACATACTTGGTTGCACTTGTTTATGGTACAGGTTGATTACAGATTGTTTGGTACAGGTTGGTGCATGGTTGATGCACTTGTTTATGGTACAAGTTGATTATAGGTTAAGGTATAGGTTGATGCATGGTTTAGGTTTATTGGTACATGTTTACAATGGTATATCTCACAGTGATAGTGTGACAATGGTTCCATCATTCTACTTCTACTTTAGGGCGGTTGGACGGGGCAAGGATAGGCGGTTGTAGCCACCTTCCAGTTGTAGCTGGAGAACATAGGGGGTTGTAGCCTCCTTTTGGTTGTATCCAGAGAATTGAGGAGTTGGAGCTTCCCTCAGGTTGTAGCCTAAGAAACTAGGGGGTTGGAGCCTCCTTCTAGTTGCAGCTGGAAAACAAAGGAAGTTGGTGCTTCCAATGAATGTAATTCTTCAAGACATATAAGATAAAGCATTTCGTGGTTTTCTCTCAATTTGGGTTTCCACATAAAACACTGGTGTATTGTGTATGTGTGTGATTGTTCATTTCTTATTTCTCATTATTGGATAATAATTTGACATTGATATAACACTTGGATTATTTGGAGAGAAACGATTATAATTACGCTATTACTGATTCATCCCCCCTCTCAGTTGTACCATCTGCATGAGTAGATGTGAAATCTTGCTGATCCAGATTTTATGAGCAGAACAAAATGAATACAGATTATTAATAGGTGCTTAACACAAAATAACAGAGATACAGTAAAACTAGTTTTCTATTCAAGAACGAAATAAGCTGAAATTGTAAAATGCAACGGAAACAAGCTTGCTGGAATGGTGGCGGCTTATCTCTGAGAAGAGATGTGACGACAACGTGAATTCACAAGAAGAAGGTTATAATGAGGCTCTGAAGGCCTTTTTACAATAAGAATGAATGCCAAAAACCCTAGACATCCAAAAACCTAACCCTAGGAGTTGAAACACCAAAAGTCATGTGGGCCCCGTTTGGGTAAGCTAGTACATCAACTTCCCGAGGTCGTAACTTTTGCATATGATCTCCGTTTTAGGTGTGTGATAGCCCATTGGAAAAATATTGTTGAGGAGATTCATTTTTGGGGGTCAATTATGCTTTTGGATATCATTGAGGAGCTCGATACCGAAAAACCTTCATTTAAGCCCTCAAAATGGCCCCGGAAGTAAAAACTGCTAAAAATAGTAAATTGCCAAAAATGTCAGAAAACTATTTTGAGCCAGTTGGAAAAGGTGGGTGGCCACCGATATCCATCTGGATCAATCCTCCCTCCTTAGGAAGCAATGG
>WSFP011474838.1:0-17154 GCA_009831015.1 Picea engelmannii
GGGATGGATGAGCGGGATTTTAAGATGAAAAAATGATAATATGAGGGGAGCGGACGATGGTTCTTCAAACCCCCTTTGGTGGCTAACCAAAACCCATGAATACCAACTCGCTAAGCTACCCCATCAATCACCCCAACAATGGTAAAGTAGATTAGTGTAAGATCCAAGCAGTTATCTAAAATGAAAGAGATCTAATGCATACATAAGAAGGTTATAATGATCAAATATGACACATACCATGATACCTCAGACCAATTACCTCATGGAGCAAGAGCCTTTTCTGATACAAGCCCAGGCCGGTAGTGACAGAGGCTGGTACTGCTAGCAGAACAAAGCTGGCTGAAGAATATGGGTCCTCCAGGACCATGCTCAGGTCGCTCCTGCTCTCGGTACTCCATGTCTAGGACCATGTGGGCCTCGAGACATGATCTCCTAGTTATCCCTAGATATCGGGGATAACAGGAACCACTGTCAGACTATCAATGTGAGATATACTATTATAAAAATGTACCAATCAACCTTCACCAAACAACCTATACCAATAAACTGAACCATGCATCAACCTATACCTAAACCTGTAATCAAACAATACCATAATCAAGTGCATCAACCATGCACCAACTTGTACCCCAACCTTAACCAAAATCCCTCATCCAAATCTGATTTGCAACTTTGTAATAGAATTGGTGTATATGATCACATACCTTCAAACCTTCCTTAACTTTAACAGTAAGAGACTATCATTTTAATCAAACTTTGTTTTAGTCTCACATGACTAGTTTTGGATTAGCCAACAACCCTAACTTGAAATAATCATAATTATGTACCTGTAATGAATAAATATCTGAAAATAGTACACAATGTTCTTCAGTGTGTTTTATGCAATTTCTCTAGGTTTCACTACTTGGAACCTCTCAGAAAAGGAGTTATAGAAAAAATGGCATACCTTGTTGAATTCTGGCTTATTCCAGAGAGAGAACTTGTAGATCCTTCCCCGCACAGAATATTTTTTGTATGGATCTAAAAATTGTACAAAGAATATTGTAGACTATATTCTAACCAACACATTTGGTCTTATTGAATTTGGATCTGTTATAAAGAAGTTATGATGTTTTCACCCGAAACACATGTTTTAAACTAGTTTTAGGACTAGCCACAAACCCCACTTTCCACGGAGTGTAACTCCAAACATAAAACGACCCACAAGATGAAATTCATACCACATCTACTTGAATATGTTTCCTCAATGGCCTCCCAATTTCACAGTTTGACTCATTCTAGAAAAAACATTATTGCGAAAATGGTGAGATGACCTGTAAATAACATACGTTAAAAAACATCATCAAAAGAATTTATCCTCCTTTGATCTTCGGCCTTCTTTACTTCACCTTCCCTTTGAAACTTGGCTTAGATATCCTTTGGTTACCTCAATCACCTGTAGATATTCAATATTCTCAAGTGTGATTAAAATGAGAGAGTCTTTCCTCTTATTTATACTTTCATGTAGCTTCCTCAAGGGGTTACCTTTTAACCATCTTAACCCAATTTCCTTATTTTAGGGCTAAACCACTTCTAACCACTATCCATAATTATAAATTTCTCCATTTACTTTATTATTTAAATAATCCTCCTTAACTTTGTCACTTCTCTTTACTATTTAAATAATCCTCTTTGACTTTGTCACTTCGCTTTATTATTTAAATAATCCTCTTTGACTTTGTCACTTCACTTTATTATTTAAATAATCCTCTTTGACTTTGTCACTTCACTTTATTATTTAAATAATCCCTTTTTACTTTGTCACTTCACTTTATTATTTAAATAATTTCTTCTTTGAAACCACTTTGACTTCTTTGACCTTTTGGGGCTTCAAGCCAACATATGAGGGTCCTCCAACTTCGTAAGGCCATAACTCTCAAACCGTGAGGAGATATGTGACGTTCCACATACAACCAGAAATGGCATGACATGTACTGTCCATATAGAATAGTATTACCTACAAATATATCAAAAATCATACCATTATACATAAAACAAACTTGGGTCCATTACTCAAACCTTTGTGCTGCCATAATTCACTATCATACTTTCTTCAGGGTGGACATCAATGACAACCAACCCAATTAATCAACAGCTTCCATGTAATTCCATGAGATAAAATATCCTTGGCCTTCCATATACTAGAAATTTTCTGACTCGGTCTTTTAATTCCACTTGAAGGCTATAAATAGACCAAATCTGAGCTATGGAAAAGAGGAGAAATAATTCAACTTTGAGAGCAAAGTTACTCTGGAGAAATTATTCACTTCACATTGAGTCTCCATCCCTTTGTCCTTTAAGTCTGAACACATTGTTCAACCCCCAATATCTTCCCTTATTGATTGAGAACTTCATTGTCTCTCTTATATCAACTTGCCTTTGGTGGAGGATTGAAGTGGTGGAGGCCTAGCTGGAAGGAACTTAGTTTCTCGGTTCCGAACTGTGCCGACACCGAAGTTTGTAACTCATTCACTTCTGCTGATTATATCTTAATAGAAATACTCTTTTCTCATCCAGTTAATATATCACAAATATTTGAATTTTTATTCCATGGGAGTATCTATTATGAATTTTTATGGATTATTCTATTGAATTTCCTAACATTATATATTATCACCATTTTCTTGTTTTGCCTGGTTCTTGAGGACTAGTTGCAGGTATATTGCTTTGGGTCAAGTGCTCAACAATGGACTTCATCAAACATCTGGATGAGATAGGCCTCTTATCTTGTCTTGTTAGCATATTTGTTTATATAGCATACTTGACATTAGAGTTGATTTCTGTGGACATTTTCATTTGTTGTGGTTTACCCCTATCCATAGGGATATCTTCCTTGTAATAGAATTGGCGACTCCACTGGGGAAATAATATTATTTTTTGGGGTTTGGAGTGTTTTTCTCCTTAGATTTCTCTCATTCATATTGAGTTTCTTGTCATATGACTACTTGACAGCCCATGTTCACTCTAGGTCTGAGTTTCTTAGCCTTCTCCTTAGCCTGGTTGTGTTTTAACACATAAACACTGGTTTTTTATTTACATTTGCGTACATACACGTGTTGTACTTTTGCAAGCTACGTACATACATGATTTTCCATTGAGAAGTCACGTACATCAACCTTTGTTGCTTGATTTCTGGGTTTGGTGGTTGTTGGGTAGGTTTTGATGATTTTTGAGTCTTCTTGGGTCTCTTCGGTGACTGTTAAGTGTCTTTGGAATGACAAGAAACATGTCTTTGGTTGAATTTTTGGGTGGTGCCTTTCTCATCATGTTCTCATTTTGATTTTCCTTGCACCTTCGCTTGGGTGTTTTTCTCCTTGCTATCCTACTTGGGTTGTCTATGTCTATACAAAGTAGAGTCTTTATATCAAGCTCATGTTCAGTCCTTGCATTTTCATTCTCTTATATTGAAAATACAAAAATAATAGGCATTTTACATCCATTATCATTTTGATCTCTTGAGTCTTTGTCATTTATCTTAGTGCATGTAAAGAAAGATTGCATTTTATTCAAAATTGTAGAAATGAATTGAAAATTGCATTTTTGAGAAGCATATGATTTATGGAAATTGAAGTTAGAACTTTGCATTGTATTCATATTCATTTATTTTACTTGTTGAGTCATAGCATCACTAGTTTCATGAACGCATCTTTTGAGTAAGCAAGGAAATTAAAATTAATGCTATAATTTAAAATTGTTCAATAACGATTTTATTCTCTAGGGTGCACAAACTAGCTTAGGATTTAGACTTGGGATAGTATTTTGTGAGTAAACTTCTCTAACTATATTAAATCAACATATGTGTCTAACTAAGGGAGTGGAAAAATCCATTATATAATTAGTAATATCAGGAGGCTCCGCTTACACCGGAGTTAAGCACAAGGTCATGTGAGGTGGGTTGAATGGATATCCCCTCGATACCTTCTTAGCGTCAGAGATATTTCTGGGTATCTATTCGTATCTGGGGATCTTACTGGTGCCCTTACCTCTATGACAGGAAGTGCTTTCAAGGTTTTGGGCTTTGCTACCCTACGCATATGGTGGACTTGACTTACGATTGTTCGCTTATGCATCGGTTATATCGTGGTTGATTACTTGCTTGACTTAGGTGATGTTGGGCCCTTTGTTTTTGGATTTGAAGTTGCGCAAGAAGGACTATAGTCCCATTTTTGGTTTAACATGAGTTGCACAAGACACAAAAGAAAATGGACAATAGAGAAAGTAAAATAAACAAAAATCGGTTGAGGAAAGGGATAGCACAACACCAATGAGCAAAAATCAGTTACAAAAAAACAAGAAAGTGTGTGAGTCCAAAGCTAGAAGATCCCACTCAGCCTATATATCAGATGAATACTATTGTAAAAGGGTTGGTTTGTCTAGTGTTGATTGGTTGGTTGTGATATTTATTGTTATTGTTGGGTTTAGTAGAGAAAAGGTTCTGTAAATGTAATTTGTACATAGTTTTGGGTAGATATAGCTTTGTGACATGAGTCCAAAGTCAGAAGTCTGTAACAGAGTACCAATGTATATCTCTGAGATTGTATCCAATAAGTAATTATGGTAATAGATGTAGAAGGACCCAAATTTTTGAAATATAATGTGTCCTTATGTGTTTATTTCTATGAATTATATCTTTACAATACTTCTTTATTCTTTATGGGATCCATATGATTTCTCTGTGCATGAATTCTTTCTCCAACTTAAGTATCTTTAGTTCTAGTATACATGAGTTCAAATCTGTTTTGTAGTTGGTCTATCTTGCACAATATCATGGTGAATCTTGAAGGTTATGGGAACCCACCTAAGTATTCTTATTACCCTTCCCTATCCTTTTGTCTTGGTTGCACTTCGGGTGAGACTTATTCTCTTCGAAGGGGATGAAAATGTCAGTGCTCTAGACTACATGGTACCTTTTGTTGGTAACCTGAGAAGGACCCTGGTTTGATCAATTCTGTGCCAATAGGTGCCACATAAGTTTCTTGCAGGGGTTATTATGCAGGTACCCTGGGTCAGATAAGGGTTGGACAACACACAACCTTTATGGAGGATTACCTCTCTGGGGGGATCTAACCGACAGGTTGTTAAGCCTACGAGGGCCCTTATAACTGATTTTATTTCCTCCAATATTTAGCACCAGAGTCTTAGGCCCCTCTTAGGCGAGGCATACCTACTTTAGAGAGGGAGGTCCCTTTCAACCACTTTATATTTTTTGTGTGCATATTGGTCGTTTGATTATTATTTGGTGTTCTCTTTGACTATTAGTAGACCTTTAAGATTTTATATCATTCATTGAGTCGTCATTATCATGGATAGTTGAGTTCCAATAACTCCCTCCTTTACCACTACTTCCTCCCCCCATGATTTTCACTCATTTCATGGAGACAAATCTGTTTACTTTTCCTAATGGTATGCAGAATCATGACACTTAGTCCATGCCTTGGGTCTCTAATCATTTTCCTATTGATATGCCAAGAATTCCTTCACCCTTTCCATCCTCTCCCTAGCCTAGTTATATGAATCCTAGTTTTGGGTCTGGGGGCACCATGGCCCCTCTGTCTATGTATTCATTTGATTATATTCATGGCCCTCAACCAAATCTCACCGTGGGAGGTTGGAATCTCCCCTCTTCCGAATCTAGTCCTAGCCATGTTTTTTCAGGAGCCAATACTCAAATGTGTGATTATTCTACTTATTACACCCCATCCATGTATCCTTCATCCACCATGTTAGTTCATGAGAACACGTTTCCTATGGAGCGTCCACATATATCCTCGGGTCTTTCATATAGGGGGAATCAGTTTTACCATTAGGGATACCCTCTTCACGGAACCCCTTAACATGGGGGGAATATATATCCTCACTTGAATAATCCTTATCATACTTTTGTGACTTCTTCAGTGATGGCATTCGTACAAAACTCTATGGATCAATTAGGCAAAGAATAATATTTTTTCGGATAGAGAAAGGGTGTAAACCAAGACCCTTCCTAGTCTACAATGTCTCAAAACTAGTCTTTCCCTGGACCTTGGTATCAAATGCCACAACTCACTACCACCTCTAGTCTAGTCACTTCCATTCATACTGGAGCTCCATCACTAACCATTTCTAGTCATGTTGGATATTGGTCGATGACCTCTGAAAGTCATGTTGAATACCTATAGCTAGCTGTTGTTCTTCACACTGGGGACATCGCTCTAGTCTCCATGAGTCATATCGATATCACATCTCCAACCTCTATACATCATGTAGGAGAAGGACCTCCAGCCTCTACTAGTCATGTTGAGAGCATTTCACCAACCATTGTGAATGACGTTGGGGGCATTCATACGATTGAGAAACCTATACGTGTTAGATTTAAGCCCAAATTACTTTGCATGACTTGCAAAGGAAATCACCTTACTCGTTTGTTTCCTACTGCTGATGGGATACCGGAAGCATGGTTCTCACTTGCAGGCCCTTCGGGTTCTAAGGAATTTGTGGTTTCCCCACACTATGTTTCTTCATTGGTTGGTATAGTGGTCATGCCAATGCAATGTTCGGTTAAAACCCCTCTTCTGTTAGGGGCTCATGCATCCCTTGACCTTGTTGTCTCACATATTGTTCAACTAACGGTCAAGTCGATGCAATATTCAACTGACACCACTCCTATTTTTTAGGGTGGTGCATCTCCTGGCCTTATTGTCACACATCCTATTCAACCAATGGTTGAAGAAGTAGTCATATCAGTGCAATTCCCAGTCAAACCAACCCTTCCCTTGGAGGGTAATGCAGCCTTCACCCATGTCATTAGAATTTCTAGTACTGCACCTTCTGAACAAGATAGAATTTTAATCTCCCCGATTACTCTCCCTTCAAGTCCTAGAGAATTTACCTTTGATTGGGATGGTATTATGGGGTATCTAATGCCTCCTCCTATGTCATTTCAAGTAAGAGAAATTATCCTATATATCACGGAGAAGGTAACCTCCACTAGCACTCTACCATCCTCAATTTGGAGATATTTGGGTTTTCCCCATCTTGTGTCACCCATTCGTAAGATGCTAACCTTTCACAGAAGTCCAACACAAGAGCCTTGGCCTCCCCCATGACATGTCACCTTGAAACCTCTCAATGAGTCTGATTTAAGCTCTTTTCCAACTCATCTAAAAAGAGAAAATATTGTCGAGTGAATTTATCCCTTTCACACTCGTTAAATTGGACTTGAAATGCTGTGAGTTTGATTCAATCTCTTTTTCGACTCATTTTCAAAAAGCGAAAAGATTTCCTAGTGAACTTGTCTCTTTCACACTTCTAAATTAGATTTAAAAGGATGTTTATTTGGTACAATTTTATCCCTTTTTCAAACCAAGTAGACTAAGAATATGAAAAAGGAAATTTTTTGGAGTTAAGTTGTGATTTCATCTCATGCCCTTGCTTGCAGTATTAAGCCTTTTGTCAGTTATCGCTTTGTGTTATAAACCATTTTCCTCAGCAGTTTTTCATCCTCAACCAAGCAGAGCCTTGTTTATATCCTTCGCAACTTGACACCCTATACCTAGGAGGAAACATTCCCCTGAGTTACCATCTCCCACATGCACCTACTTGCATTGAGTATAGGTATATTCCACTGTTGGAACTAGTTTTTCTTACTTAAAACACTTGTTCCCTCCTCTGTATCATATCATTCATTTGACTATTAAAAAAAAAACATGGGCGGGAAGCGAGTATTATATTATATTGGTAGTAGTCGTGTCGCCTTTGAAGAGAGCACAAAATTTTTGAGTCCCCTTGTCATCATAATTTTGGGTCTAGCATGGTCTTAGGAAGCTAAGCTTGTTACATAGATTTTACTCCCCCGACTGGTTACTCTTCTAGTCCCTATGGAGAATTTTATTGATGACTCCTACATCTCATGGTTTCATCATTGAGTCTATGTTGTCTGAGTCTTGCATATGTCTCATGATATTATTCAAAGGATGTCTATCAACCTGTGTCATCCATTCCTCAGAACTCTTGACTTTGCATGTTGGCCATACCCTCAGTTTTTCTTAGACTCACATGAAGATATAGTCCTATTGCGCACCCTGGTTCTACTTTCCTCATTGGTAGGTAACCTTGAACCCGAAAGTCGACATTTCATTATTGGTCGTTGACTGGGTGGTTTACCTTTTGTTTGAAGACAATACATCTATTCACACATTGGGATTCATGCAGTGTCTTGGATTCCATTAGCGTTATTGGTGGTTTCCTCTCTTTTTTCAGTAGTTTTCCTTAGTGGTTGTTGTTCAAAGGGTATTTTTCCTGTACCGCTTGCACCTAGCACACACAAAAGATGCACATGGTCTTTGGTTTGTGAACATGTTCTTTGTATGATTCCCTCCAAATTATTAAGCTCCTTGTTTGTACCTCGTGCTAAATTATGAGAGTTGCCTTAATGCTCTCCTTTCAACAGTTCTCCTTACATTGAATTCATCTCATCTATTATGGAGATGAGACCTAGAGTCCTATGAGTAACTAGAGGCTTGTAGTCATTAGTGGCAAGTTCTCTCACCATCGACAGATGGGAATACATCAATGTCTCCTGATTGATGGTTTCTTCAAGTGTTTTACCCCGAATCCTTTATTCACACTTGTAAGAATGTACTCAATGCCCTGATACCTACTTTCATCATCGGTAGGTTGTCTCACATTTGTTAATGATATACATCAATGATTGGTAATCAAATGAAGTCTCATTGTGTTTGATGCAAACTCCTTTATTCACATGATGTAGACTTGCACCTTTGGCAGAATGTGTAGAATACTTGAAGACATCAATTTATAGTCGCAACTTTCCTGAGTTGTTTCTACCTTTTCATTGGACCAGTACCTATGTGACTTCAGTGATCATGGGAGATCAAATTGTACACCATTGTATATCTATATCTTCATATTTATTTTGATACTGGTTTCACTGGGCCTTGTTCTTGACTATGGCAACCTTTGGCATGTAACCACATTTGTATTTTCCTATTCATGGCCATGGACAATTGTCTGGTATATTTTTACATGGATTTGTAGTGTAATTCAAATTGGCAGCCATGTATGCAAAGTCAGTACAAATTGTAATGAGCAACTAGTTTTTCCACTTGGGTCCCCATTACTCCACTTCTGGGTCTTATAATGTATTTCGGCCATTGCAGATATGATGCAACCGCACCCTCAGGTACGCTTCTCACACAGGACCTTCTCTTCCGTTGGCCCGAAGAACTTAAAAATCTCTTCAACTCCCTTATCGGGACTTCTCAGTACCCACATAGGTCTCTTAAACGAAATCCCCTTTCAAATTGGGAAATCGGACTTCGCGTGATCGCGAGTCTCATGGTCATGAATTCAGGTCTCTTTGAATCCCCAAAACCCGATGTGCGATCATTCGGTGTGGTGCGACACCTGTCCACCACTCTGATCCTGGTGGTCCCCACTCTATCCTTGTACCCATCGGGAGATCGCGTATCGAGATATCGAGATTCCCGTTGCACTAGTTCACAGAACTCTCCAAGTCCCGAACCCCGATATGGGTAACACCTGTCCTCCACTAGAACGCTATGGATGTGTGGCCGTTGTGTTTCCGAGTTTCGCAACTCCTCCTGCAGTGTTTTTCTCGTCCCCAGGAATCCCGATATACCAATCCCCGATGCACGTGAGAGCTTACTCCTCCGCGTCTCCACTTCCTCGTCACTGTGTTGGGTATCGCGAAATCACGATTCCTGATGCAACGATTTCTTCACTTACGGAATTCACGATGAGCTGAACCCCGACTCCTTTGGTTCCTCTGGCACGTATCCTGCCCTGAGATCAACGACTAGGATCTCTTTCGGGTTTTCGAAACCCACAAGGTCTCGATTTTCTTGCCTATCAAAATCCCGATGGCTCCAATATGCCGATGCCTTCGCGGAACTTCTCCTCTTTGCACTAAGGCTTAACCCTGGTGCAACTTTTACTAGATCTGATGGTTGTTGGTCTTTCGTGAATCCCTGCTATGAATTCTGAGCACTAATTTCTTTTCCCCTTGAGGATTTCTTGGCACGAAAATCTCCTGTGCAACCTTTCAATAATTCTGAAGGCCTTTTCTCCTCCCGAGTTTTCCTCAGCTTCTCAGTCTTCTTAGAAATAGAACCCTTTGCCCGCATTCCTTGCAGCAAATCCTGCGAACGCTTCAGTTGTTCGAGCTTCCTTTGACTCTGTGCACGCCTGCGGCAGCAGTCCTCTAAATCTTTCTTCTCAGATTCACGACTGAGACTTCCTCTTCAGCCTGCGCACTCCTTGCACGGCTTCAGCAACCCACTTTCACTTCTGGGTGAATGAGAACAAGAGTTAAACTACCTGAGCCTTCATCAACGCACTCCTTGCGGATGATTTCAACTGCACACCTTGCAAGAAATTCTTGCTCAGATAGAGAAACAATTGAAACTCATTCCATCTCCCCTTCAGACTTCAGTTTGGAACATGAAATCACATACACAACATCTCAAAGAAAATACATAACAGAAAACAAACATTCATGAGCATATCAATATCAACACACACAGAGAATCAACACAAACCATGAATTTGAATCAGAGCTCTTCTATTAATTCAAATGCCTGTACATGGGGTGTTCTTCACACAATTCTCTGCTTTCTCTTCCTCCAGAATGCTTGATTATTCTACAATGATACAATGAGGGTGTCTATATCCGTTTTCCCTCTTGGACTCTAAGCTATCAAATCTAAAATTAAATTCCTATCTAACTGCATTAACTCTATTAAATGTTGTCTATCTACTAAAGGACGAGAGATATCCGCTCAAGGTCCGTTACAATATACAAAGACGCCTCTTCTTAAATGACTCATTTAAGATTTGCACAACAGTCCCAAAGTAATTTCAAAATTTGTGCTGGCTTATCCAGCTGTCTCCCGCTCCACGCTGGCTCGCTTGATGTGCTGGCGATGCTCCTGCATCATATTCCTCGTCTTGAAAAATTTCATGGGCTCCTATCCATGAGCTCCTGCACGGTATGTCCATGCTTCTATATCACTGCTTCACTCTCCTAGCTGGCATCTTCCACTGGATGGTTCTTCCACTTGACCAGATACTCAAAATACTGCTCTCATCTGGTCTTCTTACCCACTCCCTTGTCCAGTATGCCTTCCATCTGCAGTTTTTCTGCTATCGGCATCTGCTTCCTCCACTGGATCACTGGTTGCTCAGTTGTAGTCTCTGCTTCTCCAGCCCTGTATGGATATAAATCTACGATATTGACTATCAGAGATATCTCGATGCCATCCGACAATTCGATCTCATAAGCATTTTCTCCGAACTTTCTCAAGACCTTGCATGGCCCGATTTTCTTCATTTTTAACTTGTTGTATGTTCCTCTATGGAACCTTTCCTTCCTCAAATGTGCCAGAAATAGATCACCAATTTTGAACTGAAGTTGTCTTTGATGCTGATCTGCTCTGCGCTTATATTCCTGGTTTGAATCTTGCAGTCGTTGCTTCACCTTGCTGTGAAGTTCTTTCATTGCCTCAGCGAACTCTTCTGCACTAGCGCTGTTAGTCACAATCTGTTCTAAATCCCTTAATTCAGAAACTCCCCTCGGCTGCATCCCATACACAATCTGAAACAGACTCTTCCCTGTGCTCCTGTTCACTGAGTCATTCTATGCAAACTCTGCCTGTGGCAATATACTATCCCAACTGCTATGGTGCTTTATCAGCAAGCTTCTCAGCAGGTCTCCCAGACTTCTGTTGACCACTTCCGTTTGTCCATCCGTCTGCGGATGATAAGTAGAACTAAACATCAAATTAGTTCCGATATTCTTCCATAAGGTCCTCCAAAAATGCCCTATGAATTTTGTGTCCTTGTCCGAAACTATGATTTTCGGCAATCCATGAAGTTGAATGACCTCCTTGAAGAACAAATTTGTGATGTGAGTCACATCGTTGGTCTTCTGGCATGGAATAAAGTGTGCCATTTTAGAAAAAATATCAACTACCACAAAGATGGAATCAACACCTCTTTGCATCCTCGACAAACCCAATATGAAATCCATGCTAATCGCCTCCTATGGCCTCTCTGGTATGGGTAATGGCTGATAAAGACCTGCATTATGTTTCCTTCCCTTAGAATGCTGGCAAATTCGACATCTGTCAAATAACCTCTTGACTTATGACCGCATCCCTGGCCAAAAGTATGCTTTGCTCAGCTTTGCGAATGTCTTATCATGACCGAAGTGTCCGTCCAATCCTCCGTTGTGCTTCTCCTTTAACAGATTCTCCCTCATGGAGCAATTTGGAATACACAGTTGATTGCCCTTAAATAGAAATCCTTCCTGGATCATGTATTCAACCCATTTTCTACGATCTCTGAGAATTGGATTCTCAGCGGTTTCATACGCTTCCTTAAAATCCTAATCCTCTGCATACATTTCTCTAAGGTCATCAAAGCATAACGTCCTGACTTTGAATTCCTGCAACAACAAACATTTCCTACTCAAAGCATCAGCCACTTTATTAGCAGTACCAAAAATATGTTTTATCACAAAAGTGAAATTCTGCATGTATTCTACCCATTTAAATGCCTCTGATTCAACTTTTCTTGTCGAGTCACAAACTGTAATGCATGGTTATCACTATATAAAACAAATTCCTTTGGAATCAAATAGTGCCTCCATTTTTTCAATGCCTGGATGATAGTATAAAATTCCTTATCGTACGTGGAGTATTTCAATTTTGCTTCATCCAACTTTTCGCTGAAATATGCAACCGGTCTGTCTTCCTGAATCAAGACTGCTCCTATGGCAAACCCACTTGCGTCACATTTCACTTGGAAAATCTTCCTAAAATCCGACATCACCAAAACCGGCTATTCTATGATATTCCGTTTCAACAGATTGAAACTCTTCTCTGCCTCTTCAGTCCAATGAAAATATTTATGTCTTTTCTTGACTGTGTCCATCATCGCTACGCTAATCCCACTGAAATTTCTGATGAACTTCCGGTAGAAACTAGCCAGTCCATGAAAACTTCTCACCTCGAAAACATTTCTCGGTGATGGCCAATTTTTAATTACCTCCACCTTACTTGGATCCATCTTTAATTCATTTGCCGATATGACAAATCCCAAGTAAATGAGTTTTGTCTTCATAAATGAAGATTTCCTCATGTTGATCAACAACTTCTCCTGTTGTAGCTTCTTCATTACCACAGCTAAATGCTTTAGATGTTCTGCTTTTGTTTTACTGAAAATCAATATGTCATCCAGATAAACAATGAGAAACTTACCGATGAATTCCCTCAAGACTTCATTCATCAACCTCATGAAGGTACTTGGTGCATTCGTCAAACCAAATGACATGACTAGCCATTCGTACAACCCTTCATTGGTTTTGAAGGCTGTCTTCCACTCATCGCCTTCCCTCATGCGAATCTGATGGTATCCGCTTTTTAAATCAACCTTTGAAAAAAAAAATTCTCCACTTAAACAGTCCATCAAGTCGTCCATCTGTGGCAATGGAAACCTGTACCTGATGGTTATCTTGTTAATGGCTTTGGAATCGGTGCACATTCTCCAGCCTCCATCTTTCTTTGGACTCAGTACCATTGGAACGACACATGGGCTTAAACTTTCCCTGACCAGCCCTTTATCTAACAGTTCCTGTACCTGCCTTTTAAGCTCTTCGTTCTCCTGCTGTTTCAACCTGTACGCGGCTTTATTCGGCAAATTAGCTCATGGTATGATGTCTATATGGTGACTTACACTCCTCATCGGTGGTAACGAATGAGGTAATTCATCCACTATGATGTCAGCGAACTCTTCCAGTAGTTCCTGAATCTCACCTGGCAAATCATCCACTCTTGTGCTAGTCAGAACAATTCTCGGTTTTCTGACCACAAAGAATTGTGGATCTTCCTTATTCTTTACTTCCGTAAGAAGTTCCTTCCCACTCATGAGAAGTATTGTGTTGCTTACTTCTGGCTTCACCTATTTATCCTTTATCGGAAGCAACATATGGGTTCTCCCATTCTTCTCCAGGGTATATGTGTTCATTCTCCCATCATGAATCACATTTCTGTCATATTTCCATGGTCTTCCCAACAATAAATGACATACATCCATGGGAATAACACCACACAGAATCTTATCATTATATCCACCTATTTTGAATTCAACCAAGCATTGTTTTGTAACAGTTACCTGGTATCCTTTTTGTATCCACGAGACTTTGTATGGGCTTGGATGATCAGTCATCTCCAACTCAAGCTTTTCTACCATCTCTGTAGACACGAGATTATCCGTGCTACCACTGTCCATGATAACCTTGCACACCCTATCCTTGGTCTTACAAGTTGTCCTGAACAGTCTGGTCCTTTGAACTGAGCTTTCCACCTCCTTCTCGGGTGTCAAAAGGACTTTATGCATCGCAAGCGATCTTCCGCCTTCTGCGACTTCGGCCTCAACATCTCGCCTCTGTGCTTCTGTGATGTGAGATTCTCCAATGTCCTTCTTTTTCTCTGGACACTCATAAGACTTGTGCCCATTCTTTCCACATGTGAAGCATGTGATGACTCCACCTCTGCCTCTTCCTATACCTCTGGTATGAGGAAAAGTGTTGCCATCAGCATATCCTCCACTCTGCTCTGTATGCTGCCCTCTCTGTTCAACGTATGGCTGTCCTCGCTGTGAGGTTCCACCTCTCTCAACCTTACCCCGAGGTTTCTTCCATTCCTCCTTGGGCTTCTGGTATTTGTCCTGGGCAAATACTTTGCCTCTTGATTGGCTTCTGCCTTACCATCGTTGTCCTTGCTTTCGGCTCAGCTTCTCCTCGACTTTCAGCGCCATCTGATAAGCGTCCTCCACAGTACTGATAGTAACCATGCTTAATTCATCTTGAATTTCGTATCTCAGACCATTCAGATATCTGGAAACCTTCTCATCATTGCTCTCCCGATGACCTGCTCTGATGTTCATTCGATAGAATTCCTCAGTTTATTCTTTCACTGTCATCATCTTCCATCTCAGGTTCTTCATTCTCCTGAACAGTGTGATTTGATAATCCCTTGGGATGAACTTTGCCTTCATCTTTGCAATCATTCGATCCCATCTTTTGATCTTTTTCTTGCCTTTGCAGCGTCTATCTGCTTGAATCCCGTCCCACCATAATGTTGCGTGTCCCTTCAATCTTGTGACAGCATGCCTAACCTTCTTATCTTCTTCAATATCTTCATAATCAAAATAAGTGTCAAGAGCTCTAATCTAGTCTAGAATCTCTTCTGCATCCATATTCCCTTCATAAGATGGAATGTCCATCTTTGTTTTTGAACTCATCCGGGTGATAGCCTTAATTAATCGCTCATTGGCCACATCTTCGGCTGCAAATTCCTCCTCTCATTCAAATTCTATCTCGCTCTCGGAATCAGTAAGATCCCTTGCACTAGCTGTATGTCTTTGAGCTGTCTCCATCTCTTCAAGTCTTGCTCGAAGATCTCTCATCTTTCTTTCCATTTCTGGATTGACTACCTGCCTGCCTCTTCTTCTCACCTCCCTATCCTCTGGATCAGGTGACTGCCTTTCTCTCCTCGACAGCATGGTGAAATCTCTTTCTCTGCTACAGAAAGAAAGAGATAATCCCGCTCTGATACCACTCTAATGAAACCGCACCCTCAAGTACGTTTCTCACACAGGACCTTCTCTTCCGTTGGCCCGAAGAACTTAAAAATCTCTTCAACTCCCTTATCGAGACTTCTCAGTACCCACAGAGTTCTCTTAAACGGAATCCCCTTTCAAATCGAGAAATCGGACTTCGCGTGATTGCGAGTCTCGTGGTCACGAATTTAGGTCTCTTTGAATCCCCAAAACCCGATGTGCGATCATTCGGTGTGGTGCGATACCTATCCACCACTCTGATCCTGGTGGTCCCCACTTTGTCCTTGTACCCGTCGAGAGATCGCGTATCAGGATATCGCGATTCCCGTTGCACTAGTTCACGGAACTCTCCAAGTCCCGAACCCCGATATGGGTAACACCTATCCTCCACTGGAACGCTATGGCTATGTGGCCATTGTGTTTCAGAGTTTCATGACTCCTCCTGCAGTGTTTTCTCGTCCCCGGGAATCCCGATATACCGATCCCCGATGCACGTGAGAGCTTACTCCTCCACGTCTCCACTTCCTCGTTGCCCTGTCGGGTATCGCGAAATCGCGATTCCTGATGCAACAATTTCTTCACTTCCGTAATTCACGATGAGCTAAACCCCGACTCCTTTGGATCCTCTGACACGTATCCTTCCTTGAGATCAACGACTAGGATCTCTTTTGGGTTTTCGAAACCCACAAGGTCGCAATTTTCTTTCCTATCAAAATCCCGATGGCTCCAATATGTAGATGCCTTCGTGGAACTTCTCCTCTATGCACTAAGGCTTAACCCTGGCACAACTTTTACTAGATTTGATGGCTACCGGTCTTTCGTGAATCCCCGCTACGAATTCTGACCGCTGATTTCTTTTCCCCTTGAGGATTTCTTGGGACAAAAATATCCTGTGCAACCTTTCAATAATTCTGAAGGCCTTTGCTCCTCCTGAGTTTTCCTCAGCTTCTCAGTCTTCTTAGAAATAGAACCCTTTGTCTGCATTCCTTGCGGAAAATCCTGCGAACGCTTCAGCTGTTCGAGCTTCATTTGACTCTGCGCACGCCTGCGGCAGCAGTCCTCTAAATATTTCTTCTCGGATTCACGACTGAGACTTCCTCTTCAGCCTACGCACTCCTTGCACAGTTTCAGCAACCCACTTTCACTTCTGGGTGAATGAGAACAGGAGTTAAACTACCTGAGCCTTCATCAACGCACTCCTTGCGGATGATTTCAACTGCACACCTTGCAAGAAATCCTTGCTCAGATAGAGAAATAATTGAAACTCATTCCATCTCCCCTTCAGACTTCAGTTTGGAACATGAAATCACATACACAACATCTCAAAGCAAATACATAATAGAAAAAAAACATTCATGAGCATATCAATATCAACACACACAGAGAATCAACACAAACCATGAATTTGAATCAGAGCTCTTCTATTAATTCAAATGCCTGTACATGGGGTGTTCTTCACACAATTCTCTGCTT
>ML878849.1:0-14360 GCA_009831015.1 Picea engelmannii
CTAATGCACATATCAAGAGACATGAATCGCAAAAAAACACTGCTTTTGAGATTCCTAATTTCTCCAACTGAACTAATCCTTTCCACAAAGCCAGAGCTTCTTCAATATTATTAGTGTCCTCCCCAATTCCCCAAGAATACTCTAAAATAACAATTTCCTCGGGATTTATAATTATCCCTCCCCCTCCTTCCACCCTTGGATTACCTTTTGAAGCTCCATCAAAGAAAAGTCTATTCTTTTTAACATACTTTCTCCAATTCACAAATTGCTCTGGGTCCAATCTGATTTCCCAATCTTCTTTGTTCCGAAGTGGAAGATAAGGGGACCCTGATTGCAAGAGGCTAAGATTGTGACACCACTTAGCTTCTTCAGGGAGACGAGAAGATTTATTTTCAGGAAGCTTTTGGGATTGTAAGCTCTCTCCCATAAGTTCTTTTACTTTGTCACAAAATGAGCAATGTTGGAAGCTTTCCCTCTGAATAGGCATGCATTTATTTCCAACCATAATTTCCAAACAATAAATTTAGGAAGAGACAACCAACAAAATTTGAGTATGTTTTTATTCATAAGAGAAAGAGGAAAGAGTTGCTCCCAGTTGCTGAAGAGATCAGAAAGATTTACCGGTAAGATCACTTTATCCTCCCAGGGAACTAGCGCCTGTGCCCAGACTTCCTTCGAAAAGGAGCATTCCAAAAACAGATGGACCAAGGATTCTTATTGAGAGAGGCATCAAGGGCATCGAGAGGGATCTACCAATCCTTTCCTTTCCAAATTCCCCCCTGTGAGGATGCTTCCATGAACCAGATTCCATACAAACAGATCCACCTTATGAATAATTTTTTCCTTCCAAATTCCTTTCCAGACGGTTGGGTTTGGGGGCACATATGGGATAGCAACTAAGTTCTTGTAGCGTTGAGACACAAAATAAACACCAGAACTGTTTCCCCAACCTCTTTTGTCCTTTTATTTAGCAACAAAAGGTGACTTACCTTGAAGTAATGAAAGAAACAAGTTCTTTTCTACCTCTAGATGCCTGGGCCACTATGGAATTTCCCATGTTTTCCAAGTTCTTTTTCAATCTGTGTTGCACTCTGAAATGTCCCAAAGGGTTATTTTCCCTCTCCACTATAGCCAAAGTTTTAAATTATCAAAATAACTGATTTGTGAAAGAGGCAGACTGCCTAAGACAAAATCTTCCCAAATGTTTATTTGCTTCCCATTCCCAAGGATCCATGTGAGCTCAGATTGGATGAGAGGTAGTGCATGTTTGTAGAGAGAGAATATAGGGGATCCTTTTTTAGTCTTTGGCTCCTTGTCCAAACTTTTCAATCTAGGTCCAAAGAAATATTTGTTCCACTGCACTTGTGTAGTCCAATTTATCTTCCCAACTATTAGATTCCAAACAATCTTAGATCCAAGAGCGATATTTTGTATTTTTAGATCTTTTATTTGAAGCCCTCCCTCCAAGATGGGTTTTTTAACTTTTCCCGAGCTAACTAGAGAACTTTTTTTATCATTTTTCTTGCCTCCTTTCCAAAGGAATCCTTGGAGAATCATGTCGAATTTTGATAGAATTTTTGTTGGGGCTAACATCAAGGAGAATTGGTAGATAGGAATGATAGAGAGCATTGATTTGATTAATACGATTTTCCCTACCAAATTCAACCATGAAGCTCCCCAAGATTGAATTTTTGCTTTTAGATTATCTAGAAGTAGAAGGTATTCCAAGGATTTCGGGGCATATTTAATGATAGGAACCCCCAAATATTTGAAGGAGTCCCATTGGGCCGTTCCTTCAATTTCCAAAACTCATTAAATTTCCCCCAATTCCCTTGGGGTGACATTCCATCTATAGATTTGACTCTTCTTGCTTCCCGAGACATTACAATAAGAGTCCAATTCTAGTTTAAATATCCTTGTTATTTGAGTGCTATCCCCACCTAGAAGTAGAGTGTCATCAACAAACTGAGCATGATTAATTTCTTTCACCTCCCTAACCATCCATAAGCCAATCAATTCTTGATCCCAATGACACCTTTCTAGATAAAAACTAAGCACTGAGGCCTGAATTGCATAAAGAAGAGGAGAGAGAGGGAAACCTTGTCGGAGCCCTAGTGAGGCCTTGAAGAAATAAACTGCTCTACCATTTACTAATGGGGCTATCCAATATTTTCCTATGCATGCTTTCACCCATCATATAAATGACGAATCAAACCCAAATATTATCATAACTTTAAAAAGAAAATCGTGGAGAACTCGATCAAAAGCATTGGCTAGATCAAGCTTTACTACAATACCTCTTCCTCGATGAAGTAGGATTGAGTGTAATGGCTCTTGAACCAAAATAATATTTTCCAAGATCCTCCTTCCTTTGACAAACCCTCCTTGATTGTCTGGAATAATTGATGGAAGCACCTCTTTCAATCTTTTTTCCATTACTTTTGTTATTATCTTATAGCCAATATTGCAAATGGAGATAGGTCAAAATCTATCAAAAATGGCAGGGCCTTTTTCTTTCGGGATGAGAGCTAAGAAAGATGAGTTTGTGCTCCCTCCTATATTATCACACTACTATTTATTTTTATGGTTTTCCAGTAGGCTTTCAGAACCTGGATGTAAATCCATCTGGACCTGGAGCCTTATCAGGCTCCATTTCTCCCATATCTTGCTTGATTTCTTCCCTAGTAACTGGGGTTGTTAACTTTTGGTTGACTTCTTTGTGAACTTTAGTGGGAATTAGGTCCAAGACACTTTGGTGATCACCGCCCTAGAGCGTCCCTTATTCAAAGGATATTGTTTTGAAGTGCAAGTGTGCTTCTTCCTTTATTCTGAAAAAATATGTGACGGTTTGTCCTTGGACTTGAATCTCTGAAACGGTTTTGAATTGTTTCCGTGCTTCTGCTTGTTTATGGAAGAATGTTGTGTTTCAGTCCCCCACTTGTAACCACATGCTTCTAGATTTTTTTCTCTATAATTCCTCTTCGAATTTACAAGCCGAGTGGAGGGCTCTATGGAGAGCGACTTATTTCCTTAAGTCTTCTTGTCTTACTTCTGATCCTTTCGTGCTAGTTTGGTGTTGGTCTAAATTTTTCTGTGCTTTTATTCTTATTTTGTACGGGGATTTCTTTTCTATTTTCCATGATTTTAAGGCTCACTTAACTCTTCTAACCTTTTCTTCCCAAACAAAGAAATGTGAGCTTGAAAATGGATGCTTCCAGGCTTCTTGAACAAGCTCATGGAAACCTTCTAATTGAATCCAAATGGGACTGAAACAGAAAGGAATTGGACCTAAATTATATTCTTTCCTTATCTCAAGAAAAATAGGTCTGTGATCAGAGAAATTGAATGGTAGAATTTTGGAGGAAGAATCCAACCCAAGTAGGAGAAAGGAACTTTGCACAAGGAATCACTCTAATATGGATGCAATATGGTCGGGCCTAATACGTCTATTCGACCAGGTATAATTTCCTTTGGTGGGTTTGATTTCCACGAGATCCCAATCTTGAATGAGATTATCCACCCATTCCCTAATCGGGTCCCTAACCATGGATCCTCCTCTTTTATCATTTATATTAAGAACAAAATTTAAATCTATAGCTATGATTACATTTTCCAGAGCTAGATCGTTAGAGACTTCCCGAATGAGGGCCCAACAATCTTTTTTCTTTGAGAATAGAACCGGATCATAAACATTAAAAAGACATATTTGAATACTTGATTCTTTTTGGCGTAGCTGGGTGAAGATCTAATGAGAGCAGGAACACGAGAGCTCTAGGCCAAATTTGGAGACATCCCAAAGTGTACCCACCCCTCCAAATGCTTCTCAGGCACTTACTGCCACTCCTTCTACTTTCTTCCAGTACTTCTCAATTGCAAGGAGGAAGGCTCATTCCTCCAGCTTTGTCTCCTGGACTAGTAGGATGTTTGGGTTCGAGATACAAATCAATTCATTCATTGCTTCTTCTTTAATTCTACTCCCTAAACCCCTACAGTTCCAGGAGACAATTTCATTACTTATTTTTGACTACTGTGGGGGACCCTTTGGGGCCTTTCCCTTGATTCCTAGATGGCCGAGAATTCCTGAGAAGTTTTTCTAGAGTTTGTTGAGAGCCTTGTACCTTGTCCTTATAGGTTTCTTGATCTAATTTTTCCTTTTCATATTTCCTTCCCTTAGTCAACTTCTTCTTTTCAAATTGGGAGGTTCCCAATTCTCCTTCCTTGTCCTCTGATTCCTCCGCACCTCAATCCTCCTCAGATCTTTCTGGTATAATTTTATTGGCTTCTACTCTTAATTCCAGGGATGGACTTGGACCAAAGGAGGGATACCAATCTTCTTCTGAGAGGGTTCTTGGGTCAAGTTCTCATCCTGAGTTCCTTTTTCCTCCTCTTTTGTAAGTTTACCTAGAATATTGAAGCTATTTCCACTTGATCTTCGAGGTTCCTACACGAGATGCCTCTTGCCAAGAGCTATAGGGTTAGGGTTAGGGATTCCCCAACCTTTCCTCTTTGGACCTTGGACATATTTAGGGTTTGTATTAGCTTTCTTGGCTTGCTGCCACCCTTCATTTTGGTCCTTTTCAGGATGCACTGGATGATTCTTTGGACAGTTCTTGAGGAAGTGTCCATGGAATTTTCTTGTAATTGAATATCTGGATATGAACTCAATCCCCCATCGTCAGCTTTATGGCCTCTGGGAGCCCTACTTCCAGGTCCACTTCAACACAGATATGGGCACAAGCGTATTGCTCCTTTAGATCTGCCTTGTCAATATACTTCCCTAAAGAATTCTCAATGGATTTCAGAGAGTCCACATTCCAACAGTGAATCGGGAGATTTGGCAGCCGAACCTAGACTGGAACAACCTTTGGGATGTTACCTAAAGTATCAAAGTCCAACATCCACTGGTTCAGATACAAACCTTGCGGACCCATGAAATATGGCCCATTTATTAATATTAAGTCTCTATAATCCTTGGAGATAAATTCAAAAAGGAAAAACCCTCTTCCTACAAAGTAAGAGGTAACTCTCTGGGAGATCAATGGTATCCAATTATTTTGGACCCAATTATCCATATTTTTCAGGCCAGGATAGAGTTCAATGAACTGCCCTACCAACTCCCTATCCACCAGCGAAACAAAGATTCACGTTGGTTTCTCAAGAGGCAGAGCAACCACTGGGATGTCATCTAACCTTTTCACGAATTTCGGTGAAGCTCCTACTACAAATATTTACCTTTGCAAGGCTATAAGTAGCTTCAAAGATTAAAATTATGACAGAAGAGTGGAAGAAGAGGGTGGTGGTTCAGAGCCCCCGCATGTCGCCATGGCGCTCAACAGAAAAACCACGATTAGAAAGCCCTAACAAGTCACATAGTGCAGAGGCAAAAAAATGTGGGATTTAAAATTTGGAGGATGTCTTCCCCTGATTGTTAAGGAAAGGTTCTTTTGCTAATTATTCTGGGGAATTGTCTTGTTTATTTGACATTGTTGGGGGTGTGACATTTTTTGGTGGGCTTTGATTATCATTGGGATTTGTGGAATCATGGAGATTTATACATGGTAGTGTTAATGCAATAGTTGGCAGGGTTTTGGGAATCTTGGTAAACACTATTGGTACCCAAAGTTTTGGGTTCATTTCGCATAGTACGTGCACAAGCAAAGTAGAGCGTGCTCATTCCAACTTTTGTGCGATCCCGTTCCAGTTTTTCACACACTTAAACTTAATGCGCAAATAAGGGCCATAAGTGCACGTCAGACCGAGTTTTGATACTACGTGCCAAGCCTAAAAGTATACCAAGTCTATGTCGATATGAGTTTTGAGGTGCACCAGAAATCAAGAAGTCACACATAGGAATCAAGAAAGGAATCATCGAAAAATCTTCTCGAACGATTACGATGAACAACGCAAGTGATCGTGGAGCTGACAAAAGATGAGTTGGAAAGGAAATTAAGATTTCCCTGATTACAAAAGGCTACGTGGACTATAGGCAAGTTCCTGAGTGCAAGGAAGTTTGTCAATAGAGTGAGTAGAGAAGAGAAGAAGGAGACAGAGCTCTCAAGATGAGAAATCTATAAAAGAAAGAAATGGCATCAGAAATAGAGTTAGTTGATTAGAGAGTTAGAAAATGGCATAGAAGATTCATTGAGTTATTGTTTGTCGAGCTCACTTTGAGCCTCTGTAATGTTGTAATGCTTCTGGACATAAATATGAGTCTGTTATATGTTTGAGGTCTAAGGAATGGGCATGGCGCAATATGTTGTAAATCTGGTGAACTATCTAAGAGAAGATATGAAACTTTGTTGTTGTCAAATATAGTCTGTGTAATGTATACGTGTGTGTTAAAGAGTTAACAGAATAATAAAGTTGTGATAGTTCTGATATATTATGTTTCTATCATGTGTTATTTGGATATGTTTTCTTATTTCTTTACCTATTAATCATAGTAATTCATCGGATATGGAATGTATGAATGCCATCCCAGATGGATCGTGGTTTATTTAGACCTTCATCCCTGACACAAGACGTTATGGTCTTTGTGATCCTCTCTGCATCTCGGGTGAGACCTTCCTTAGTCTTGGATGAGGATTATGATGCCAATTCTTTGGGATTTTTGTTGCTCAACACTGGACGAACCCTGGATATAAACTCCCCAACATTAACAAGGATGCACACAAGCGTGGAAACAATGCCAACAAATGGTTCTGTTGTCGAGACTTGAAAGCATTGTAGGAAATTATGAAGGTAAGAGATGAGGTGGTATCCATCTGGGGAGGAAGTTCAATACTGGCCAACTGCAAAAGAGCATGATTTTTCCCTACGAGAAACTCAAGGACTAAAAGTGAATGTGAAGCAATGGAAAGAAAATTATCTCTACAATAATATGCATGAACTTTTCTTTGTTGAATTTCCTTGTTTATTATATGAATGGCTGAAAAATAAAACTACTTGCAATCCTTCTTTGTGGTTGTTAGAACCAATGGTTTGGGATCAAGCCACGCTTGATAGATTGAAGGTGTTGGGAAATAAGTGGACTTGGGCCATTGATTTTTGGTTTGCTCGAGAAAAGGAGGGATACATTATTGAGTTTGTTGTGGAGTACTTTGATTCTTTCAGTGATGCTGAAAGAAACTTCATAGAAGGTTTGAGGAAACAAATGATAGAAGAGATTCCACTTTGGATAAAGATGTTATTCATAGAGAAAGGGTCGATGTGCATGGAGCCCAATAGAATGGCTGAGTAAACACCCCTAGAGTTGGGGGGGTTGGTTGCAAGGATGGGGGAAAATGAGGCAAGAGTTGGATCCATAGAGAAGGATCTCAAACTTGTTGAGATGAGGAGTAGAGGAGAAAAATAGTCGAGAGATACACAAGAAGGGTTGAGCTAAGAAGAAAAGAGAAATAGAGGAGTGAAAGGAAGTTATCCAGGGGCGCATGACGAAGGGTCGGGCCAAGTATGAAGAGAAATCAAGCCGCACCAGGTTGTAGTACAAAATATTATGTTGTGCCAAATAGGATCACATATGAGGATAATCCCACGAAGAGACGTGGAATTTAGGATATGGTGTCCAGTGGGGATACCGATAGTAGTAGTTGTCAGATAGTTGGCTTAGGTTGATGGATAGTTGGTATGGATTGTTGGTTGTCATTGATGCCAACTATTGGAGAGTGATATTGTAGATTGATGTCAACCCTTTGAGAAAGTACGATAGTGAATTCCAGTAGAACAAAGGTTTGGGTAATGGACCCAAGTTTTTTTTCTATGTAAAGATGACTCATTATTGTATTGTCATGGTTAATAATAAGTACAAATGGATGAACTCCAAAGTAGTCCCCTTATGGTGAAAGCCATCATGGGAAGACACTTTATGGATTGAGTTATCCTAGAAGTATGGTTAGAGAACCCATGATTATTTGTGGAATAATGAGATGAATGTCAATGAATTTTTCAATGAAACTATCCTATATGGATAGTGCTTGTCATGCCATTTCCAGTGGTATGTGGAAAGTCAAATAACTCCTCACGGTTAGAGAGTTATGACCATGAAAAGTTGGAGAACCTAGGTTTGGGTAATGGACCCAAGTTTGTTTGATGGATAACGATATGAGTTTTGATATATTTTCAGGTAATACTATTCTATATCAATAGTACATGCCATTCCATTTCTGGTGGTATGTGGAACGTCACATAACTCCTCATGGTTTGAGAGTTATGGCCTTACGAAGTTGGAGGACCCTCTTATGTCATCTAGAAAACCCAAAAGGTCAAAGTAGTCAAAGTGGTTTAAGAGATTTTAGAAGGTAAATAATAAAGTGAAGTGATGAGTGTACTATAATTCAAATAGAATACAAAATAAATTATTTAAATAATAAATTTAATGGAGAAATTAGAAGTGGGTTAACCCTAAAATAAGGAAAATGATTCAGACTTTGAAATTGATATGAAATTGAGGAAACATATCCAAGTATCTGTGGTAAAAAATTCATCTTGTGGGTCATTGTATTTTTGGAGTTACACTCCGTGGAAAATAGAGTTTGTGGCTAGTCCTGAAATAGTAAAAAACAAGTGTTTCGGGTAAAAATGTCATAAACTATTCATAACAGAGACAAATTAAGTAAGACCAAATGTTGTGGTTAGAGTACAGTCTATAGTATTTTGTGTAATAGTTTCAGATCGATTCAAAAAATATTCCATGTGGGGCACACTCTACAAGTTCGCTCTCTAGAATAAGCCATAATTCAGCAAGGCATGCTATTTTTGCTATAAATCCTTTTATGAGAGGTTCCAAGTAGTGTCACCTGGAGGAATTGCAAAAAACAATTTGAAGAACATTGTGTATCAGTTTCAAATATTTATTCATTACAGGTACAAGGTTATGATTATTCCAAGTTAGGTTTGTTAACTAATCCAAAACTAGTGACGTGAGACTAAAGAAAAGTTTGATGAAAATGCTAGTCTCTTGTTTTTTAAAGTTAAGGAAGGTTTACAGGTATGTGATGATATACACCAGGTCTATTACAAAGTTACAAATCATATTTGGATGATGAAATTGATGAGATCTTTTGGTTGAGGTACAATTTGGGTACATGGTTGAGACAAGTAGTTGATGAGTTGGCACATACATGAGGTGTATAGTTGATGATGATAGTACATATTGATGAGTCATAGTTGATGAGTAGTTGACATATGATTGGTACATAGTTGGTACATGGTTGGTTGCACTAGTTGGCCCCATTCCTTCTTCTTGTTCTCCTACATCCATGTCATTCTTAGATCTGTCATCATGAGGTCGTGTTTACCCCGACGACTGTGTTTGTAGTTGCTTGAGAAATATAGTGTCAAGAGTGTTTGTTGGACAACTGAGAGGGGGGGGGGTGAATCAGTTGTTACCGTGCTTAAACAATTATGCTTCTTTTTAAAACTCTTTGCAGAAATAATGAAAGATGATCACAATAATAAAGGAAAATAAACAATGGCACTTTCAACATCATTCACATATATGAGAAACACAGAGACAGATATTTCCCGAGGAAACTCATACAGGGTTAAAACCTCTTTTTCTTTATATGATAAGTAATAGTTACATTCTTTACATTATCATACATATGAGCGCCAACTCATAAGGAGGCTACAACCTTTGTTTTGCAAACTGCAACTTGCTGAAAGCACCAACTCTCTGTTTTCTCTAGCACCCACTAGAAGGAAGCACCAACTCCCTGAGTGTTTCCAGCACCAACTGGATGGAAGTACCAACTTCCAATCATACAGGGACCAACCTGTATAACAGAGAACAAGAGTTCTCCCTTGCACCACCCTACCACCTTGTTTTCTATCGTTGCAACCAGATGGAAGCTAAAACTCCCTGTGTTCAAGCACCCACTTGAACCTATGAGGACAACAGTCCTCCCTAGCACCTCCCAACCTCCCTGAAATATAAATCTTTGCTACTGAAACTTTTTACAGTCATATGATGTTCAACAATGGCTTACCAGACTCATCATTGTTCTGCTGCATTTCGTTGCTCTGTCTGCCTCATTTTCTTTTTGCACATTTGACTTGCGTTGTCTGTTCTTCTGCTTTTTATGCTCTGTGCGCCATGTCCATTCACTCCACAGTTCCTTTTCTGTGCAATTCAGCTGCTGCACTCTGATCCTCGTTCACACATGAATCACCTTCACCAACAACAACCACAACAAACTCCAACAGTAACAACACCACTTCTCTTCTCTGTACCATGTATATATAGCTTCTGTGCATCTTGTGCATGCAATATTCGCCATTCCTCTGCATGCTCATACCGCTCCCATATCCCCCACATCTCAAGTGCTCTGCGTGATCATCATCGTGACTCTTCAGCTTCTCTAGTTGTTTTCCCACGCGTTCAGCATCACTGGGTGTCATGCTGAGATTCATCAGCCTCTCTGGCAGTTGAGACTCTTCTTTTTCTCTGTGACAGTTGAGCTCACCTTCTCTGTTAATCATCCCATGTGTCTTCAAGTCCTCTGGCTGGAACCATCAGTGGTTTCTGGCAGTTATACTATGTTGTGCTACAGTAGCCCTCCGATCTCCTTCAGGTTTATTTGCACCGTTGGATGAACTTTATTAATCTTGCCTTTAAATCGGGTTTCGGCATTTCGACATTCCTATGCCCAAGTGTTTTTGACACTTCAAGTCGCGATCTTCGAAACCTCGATAAAGAGATTTTCTACACTAGCTCCTTCCCCAATGTGACTATGGTCATAACCAAGCGCCTATGCAAAAAGCACTTTTCGCGAATTCGCGTTTCGTGGATCTGGAGATGTGGCATAACGACTTTCCAAGTCACGATCCCCGATACCCCGCAATGGCATGGGATCAATGGTCCTGATTAGATCTTGATTCAACGACTGCGATTGAATCGCAATTTCGCATATCGCGAAATCGACATTCTTGTTGCATTGTTTACTTGCCTCTCCATGTTGCGATCCCCAAAACTCTAATATGGAGTTAGATCAATGGTCCAGATCTGAGCTTGATTCTACAGCTGCAATTGCATCGCAATTTCGCATATCGCAAAATCGGCATTCTTGTTGCATTGTTTCTTTGACATTTCCATGTTGCGATCCCTGAAACTCCGATATGGAGTTAGATCAACGGTCCAGATCTGAGCTTGATTCTACGGCTGTGATTGCATCGCAATTTCGTATATCGCGAAATTGACATTCTTGTTGCATTGTTTCTTTGACGTCTCCAACACGCGATCCTTGAAACTCTGACATGGTGTAATTCTGCTAATGTCACATGTGTTAAATAACTGCCACGTGTCACCCTGATTCGTGACTTACTTGTGCTTGGAATGTTGAATCAATCTGACACTCTTCATTACCTGGTTGTGCCACGTGTTCCTAGATGACGTGGTTTTCTGACGTGAGTTGGATCGACGGTCCAGATCTTATCTTGATCTTACGGCTGCGATTAAATTGTAATATCGCATATCGCAATTTCAGGAATCTTGATGTTAATAATCTTTGACATGTTTACCTCGCGATCCCCGAAACTTCGACAAGGACTAGAATCGACGGTCCAGATTTGATCTTGATATGACGACTCAGATTACATCGCGATTTCACATATCGCGATATCGAGATTCCTGATGTCAATAATCTTTGACATGTTTAACTCACGATCCCCGAAACTCCGACAAGGACTAGAATCAACGGTCCAGATCAAAGTTTGATCGGATGGTTCAGATTACATCGTGATTTTGCATATTGCAATTATGCCCACTTCTCCTTGTTATACTTTAAAAGGTGTGCAGGTTCTCCTTGATCCAACGATGTTCGGGTCCTGCGCTTGGATCTAACGTCTGAGATCTGTCCTCCTGTTCAGTTCTATTCTTGTCTATATTCTGATATGACGGCCCTTGTTCTTTCGGGAATTTTGAATGAGATCCAATGATCAGAAATGCTTCTCGGGCCTTCGATCATTTTAGCAATGTTTCCTTCGATCATTCGATCTTCCTGGACTTATCTTTTATTTTCCTGTTGATTATTGCTGCTGTACTCAAGCCATCATTACTGCTGTACTTGCCATCAATGACAAGCTTACGCTACCTATTTAACATTTGCCAACAATCTCCCCCTTTGGCATTGATGGAAACTAAGGCACCCAAATTCTTTTCTCCCCCTTTGACATCAATGTCAAAGAAGAGACATGCTCCCCCTGAGCTATTGCAGTAATTTTAGAAGGCATTAGATATTCAAACAATACAAATCCCCCCCTAACAAGATGGACTCTTTTAGGTGTGAAACGAAATGACACCCAGTTTCTGTCTGAGATATTCAAATGATGTCTTGGCTAGGGGCTTAGTAAAGATGTCTACAATTTGTTTTGTATTGGGAATGTAATGGACCTGAACAATCTGATTGGTGACTTGCTCTCTCAGAAAATGATATTTATGGGAATATGTTTTGTCTTGGAGTGAAAGACATGATTTTTAGACACACTGATGGCACTAGTGTTATCACAATGAATTGGGATCGGTGCAGTGTATTTTACCTCTAATTCTGCAAGTGTCTGAATCATCCATAATACCTGTGTGCAACAGGTAGCAACATCAATGTACTCTGCCTCTGTGGTTGATAAAGAAATGGAACCTTTCTTTTTACTAAGCCAGGCTACTAGGGAGTCACCCAAGAAGAATGCTCCTCCACTAGTGCTTTTTCTCTCATCAACATAGTTTGCCCAATCTGCATCTGAATAAGAAATCAACTGAAGACTTTGATTTCTGGGATACCACAGACCATAAGTCATTGTCTCTTTCAAATACTTGAATATCCTTTTGACAGATTGCAAATGACTCTATTTAGGTGCAGCCTGATATCTTCCTACTATTCCTACAACATGCATTATGTCTGGGCGAGATGCTGTGATGTACAACAGGCTTCCTATCATTGATCGATATGAGCTTTGATCAACATCAGGTGAATCATCATACTTGCTTAGTTTACATCCAGTTACTATAGGTGTACCCACAGGTTTAGAATCTTCCATTTGAAACCTTTTCAACATTTCTCTTAGGTATTTTTCTTGAGAAATGAACATCCCTTCAGGGCTCTGAGTAATTTGCAGACCAAGGAAAAATGACAGCTCTCCTATCATAGACATTTCAAATTTAGACTCCATGGCAGAAGAAAACCATTGTACTAGTGAATCTTTATTACATCCAAAGATGATGTCATCTACATAGACCAGTACGATGAGAAAATCATTATCCTCTGTCTTAATATACAGATTGTTGTCGGCTGTTCCTGTCTTGAACCCTCTATTTTTGAGATACGTATCCAGTCTGTGATACCAGGCTTGAGGGGCTTTCTTTAAACCATATAAAGCTTTCTTCAACTTGCATACTAAGTCAGGGTTATCAGATAATTTGAAACCCTCTGGTTGTTCCATATAGACTTCTTCACTTAAATCTCCATTGAGAAAGGCTGACTTGACATCCATTTGGTAGACTTTAAACCTTTTATGACAAGCATAGGCAAGAAACATTCTGATAGCTTCTAATCTTGCTACGGGAGAAAATGTTTCATCAAAGTCCAGTCCTTCTATCTGAGCATAGCCTTTATAGACTAACCTTGCTTTGTTCCTGATAACTTGTCCTTGCTCATTCAATTTATTCTTAAAGATCCATTTGGAGCCAATGACGTTTTTACCTTCAGGTCTTTGAACCATCTCCCATGTATTTTTTTTCTCAATCTGATCAAGTTCTTCATTCATTGCTTTAACCTAGTGATCATCTTTGTTGGCTTCATTAAAATTCTTGGGTTCTAGCATGGACATGAGAGCTATATGAGATTGTTCGGTGGTTTTTATTATCTTTCTCCTGGTTTGTACACCTTTGTCTTTTTCTCCAATTATCTGACTTGCAGGGTGGTTCTTTTGAATGATTCTGGAGGAAGAATTTGTAGTTGACTGCTGATTTGAGTCTGTCTGAGTGTCTGAGTCTTCATTTGATTCAGAGTCTTCGTTTTCTGATTCTTGGACCTGTTCATCTTCAGCTTTAGCTGTGTCTTCTGTAAAATACTCACTACCATACACCTCTCTTGCTGGGGTTCTTTAGTAGAAATACTGAATGATGATCACAATAATATAGGAAAATAAACAATGGCACTTTCAGCATCATTCACATATATGAGAAACACAAAGACAGATATTTCCCGAGGAAACCCATACAGGGTCAAAACCTCTTTTTCTTTATATGATAAGTAATAGTTACATTCTTTACATTATCATACATATGAGCACCAACTCATAAGGAGGCTACAACCTCTGTTTTGCAAGCTGCAACTTGCTGAGAGCACCAACTCTCTGTTTTCTCTAGC
>WSFP011474842.1:0-17153 GCA_009831015.1 Picea engelmannii
T
This sequence comes from Picea engelmannii, assembly GCA_009831015.1. NCBI lineage: Eukaryota > Viridiplantae > Streptophyta > Pinopsida > Pinales > Pinaceae > Picea > Picea engelmannii. The sequence continues at coordinate 2 of WSFP011474842.1, forward strand.
GGTAAGCCTCCCACAAAATCCATGGAAATGCTTTCCCAAGGCCCAGTGGGTACATGTAAGGGATGGTATAGAACTTGCTTCATGTTACTAGGCTTCCGCTACAACAAAGTATTCATCCTCTAATATACCATGCTACATCTTCTTGCATTCTGGGCCAGTGCACATACCTCTGTAAGTTGGCAACTGTATTTTCAACACCAAAACATGATGCAACCTTGGAGGTGTGAGCCTCTTTGATAAGCTGTAGTCGTTCACCTTTAGGGACACATGGCTTGTCGAGGTTGTAGAGTAACCCATTTTGGAAATGATAGTCAACCTTGCCGTCACCTTCTTCTATACGAGTTTGGCCCTGTAGATGTTAAAACACCTCCTTGAAGTCGTCATCTTCTGTGTATGCCTCTCTATATGCATCATGGGTAAAAGGCTCCATGTGCATCAAAGTTCCCAAAGCTGTAATCTTGGATGTGGGTGGCCTTGAAAGCATGTTTGCCAACCTGTTCGTGCTGCTTTTCTTATATTCAATGACTAGATGAAATTGTTGTTAAACCCCATCCACTTGTAATGTCTGGTTTTATAGTTTACTTTGGGCCTGCAAATACTGTAGCGACTAGTGATCTATGTGGATGATGGTCGAATTTCCCACCAGATAGTGCTTCCACTTCTTGACAACTTGAACCAGGGAATAGAGTTCCTTGTCATAGGTGGGGTGGTTGAGAACTGCTACATGAATTATTTTAGAATGATAGCATACATGCCTTCCTCCTTACATAAAAAATGCTCCCATGGCATACCCACTTGCATATGTCTCCACTTCGAAAGGGTTTTACAAATTTGGTAATGTAAGAACTGTTTCTTGAATGATCTTTCTTTTCAGCTCATTGAAATCCTTTTGCTGATTTTTCCTGCCACTTGAAACTCTTACCACTCGTTGTTGTGGTGTGGAGTGGTGCAGGTACCGCTGAAAATGAAGCTATGAACTTTTGCAAGTACTGTGCTGCCCTAACAAAACTCCTAACTTCAGTGACATTTGTAGGATTTTGCCATTTCATGATGGTCTCCATCTTTTACGGATTTATCTTGTGCTCCCCTTCACTGATCACATACCCTAAATATACCAAAGACTGTTGAGCAAATTCACGTTTCTTGAGGTTGGCCAAGAACTGGTGTTTCTTTGGAGTCTCTAACACTTGCATGAAATGCGAGATGTGCTCCTCCTAGGTAGAGCACTATAAACCAGTGTATCATCCAAATAGACTATAACAAATGAATCTAGATATGGGCGTAATACATCATTCATTTGACCCATAAATGTAGTTGGTGCATTACATAAACCAAATGGCATGACCAACCATTCATACAAGCCTTGCCTTGTCTTCAAGGCAGTCTTCCAGGAGTCTTCTTCCTTGACGCGTACTTGGTGGTATCTCGATTTGAGATACAACTTGGTGAAATATTTTGCGTGTTGCAACTGATTTAAAAGGTCATCGATCCTGTGCAGAGGGTATTGATTTTTGAGTGTAATCGTATTTAATGCTCTATAGTTGATACACATTAGCCAAGTCCCATCGTTCTTTGGTACAATTATGATAGGCAACCCAGAAGGTGAGGTGCTTGGTCGAATCACTCCTACTCGAATAACTGTGTTTCGTGCTCCACTTCCCTCTTGGGCGGGATCCCTTTAAGCTCTTGGAACACTCCTCTGTATGCTTATAGCAACTCCTCCAACTGAGGTTTTTGCTCTTTAGTACATACCTCCAGGGACGCCTTTACCCTTATCGACTCATCATCATACTGGTTTTCTCTGAAGAAAAGTAAAATATATTTCTTACTAGAACTAATCAACTTCTTGGCTTGGTTCACGCTTACCAGTGAGATCTTTGACTTGCCTTTATGCGCTTCGAAGAAGTAGGACTTCTCATTCTTGATTAGTCGATACTGGTTGGATCTCCACATGAAGATTGCATCCCCCATAAACATGTAAGGGCTTCAAACAATACACATACATCACGGGGTACTATGTCCAATTCCACTTCATCAATGAAATCAACACTTACAACAAATTTAATCTTACATTGTTTCGTTACCTTGATCTCTGCATCCTTGTTTACCCATCCCAATGGATATGGGATAGGATGATCATGAACCTCCAATCCAAGCTTGCTGACCAGATCTGCTGCTATGAGATTAGCCTGTGAACCAAAGTCGAACATGGCATCTATCTTGGTCTTCTTGATTTGGATCTTGATGTGGAATAGTTTGGTCACCTCCTTCTCTTCTTGGTGATGAAGGCTACTGAGATTCACCTTCTTCTGCATTGATGTGCATACAATCTTCTCATCCACATCGGAGTTGCTTTCAACTTGATTGCTTGAATTCGTGGCTAGAAGATACTTTTTCTTTGCTTCCTTCTTGTGGTGCTTTGAGTTCAACTCTGGATGTAGTTTCCAACACTTTTCCTCAGTATGCCCATCAATATAGCATTGGTTACATTGGTTGCTAGGATCCTTGCACTGATGTGCAGTGGCTGTCGTCTTCTTATCCTTTTCCCCTTTCCACTTCTTCTCCCTATCCTTGGAAGCTTCCTGGTGCTCTTTCTGCTTGGAACTACTTGGCTTCCCTTTCTTGTGGCCTATGTTTTCCAGATACTCTGCCTATACATATGCCTCGTCCATTGTCCTTGGCTTGAAAAGCATCACTTGTTTTCATAGGTGGCTATGTAGACCCCCCAGATAGTTGAGGAGTACATCTGGGCTCTTGGGGGAGATACCTAGCATGATGGCTATCTTTTTGAACTTAATGGTCTACTCCTATACAATCTCCCTTTGCTTCTGCCTGAAGTAGTGCAACCAGATCCATTGGTCCTCTACATACCTGATGTAGAATTTGGACTTGATGAGGGTTTTGAAGTCCTCCCACCTTGTTACTTGCATATCACCCTCTAACCTAAGTGTTTTCGTATGGATTTCTCACTAGGTTAAAGCATGGCCTTCTAACTTCAGTTTGGGAAATGATATCTTTTGTTCTTTATCTATATAGTGAATGTTGAAATAAACTTCTAGTTGTTGCAACCAATGGTTCAGTCTTAAAGCATTGATCTCACCTTGGTATGGTTTTATGTCCACTTTTGCTTCCATCTTGAATAAAGATTGTGAAGGGTTTATGTTATTGGAACTCGATTGCTCTTTCTTGGGTTCTTTCCGTGACTCCTTTTCTGGGTCTTTGTTATCCCTTGGTTTCCCGTTTGATCTGATCTCTGAGTTCGAGCCTCCAACTTCTCTGAATGATCCGAGCTTGCTTGCTATAGTCGCCATGAGGAGGGACATATTGCGAGATACATCAACGACTTGCTCTTCCAACCTCGCAAATCTCTCCTTTGTTGGATCTTGAGGGTTGTTATGAACAAACTCGTCGACCATGGCTAGGGTACTGTGACTCTCTTCTTAAACGAATTCCTGGATCCCTAAAACTTTCCACAAATACCCTAAGAAAACCTGCTCTGATACCAATATGATTTGTAAACTGCTGTGGATATTCCACTGGATAGTTCGTCACAACAGATTGAATAAAATACTGAAATCTTTACTATGAAGATTAATTTCCTTTAGATCTCAGATTCTTTAATCATCGGTTTTCTGCTTAAAATGTATGAACTAGCTGAAATTGTGAAAAATAGAGAGTAGAAATAAATTATCACACAACATCTACAAATAAACACAAGATATAACTCGAGAAACCCAATAGGGGAGAAAACCCAGCTACAAGGTGAGGCCACTCTACTCTCTTTTCTTCAAATGCAAGTACAAAGAAAGAGGCACTCTTCGTGGAGTTGCTTTAGACACTGTGGCCCTTATGGTTGTTATTGAATCTCTCCTCCTCTGTTATGCTCTCAAAATACCACTCCTAGGTGCTTTGCTCAACTATGGAACAAATACAATGCTAAAGAATGGAACCTCTTCTCCCCCTAGCAGCCCGGTATTTAATATAGCTCGATAGCCATCTAGGGGTAAGGTTTTGGCTTCATCAACCCTCAATTAGTGATAAAGTTTAGATCTTCTAGAATCTTCTTGAAAGTCCACACGTGGCTAGCCCCATATGTTTGAGTAAGGAGGGGTTGACATGGCATCCACTAGTACCATGGTGGTCAAAAAGGTAGGTCAACTTGCGAGAGGCATAGCTTTCGCATACGAGCTTTGATTAAGGCATTAATTACATTGTTGGAAAGGTCTTGGAGTGTAGAACATTGTCAAGGGTGTGGGTGCAAGTTTTGGACATTGGAACCCCCAAAAGTGCCGTTTAATGACTGAAAATGGCTCCGGAAGGTTTCGAACCCCAATTTTCCAAACTGGGACCTACCATTAAAATGACCTTGCAAGTTGATTCCTCCATTTTTTTCCACTTTGAAAGCATCTAGATAGATGAAAAATAATATAATGATCCAATTTGAATCAAGGAATCAAAGCAATCTTGGTCACATACAAGATGTGCCGTCATGTTTGATGGATGGACTATTGGCAAGTCATGAACCACCATTAATTTTGTTGTTTCTTGTCCATGGGAATCATGTTTCTAAAAACATTGATTCCTCCAGTGAGGTGAAAGATGCAAAACTATTTTATATTCTTGGACGATCTGGTTATGGAAGTGACAGTAGAGAATGTAGTTCAAGTAGTTATAGATAATGCAGCTAAGTATGTTTTGGCCTACAAGATGTTGCAACAAAGATATTGCACTTTTTTTGGATTGAAAATGTCATTGCTTTGACCTCGTGAGGATGTTGGTAAAATTGATTGGATGAAAAAGGTTGTGGCTCAAGTCACTCATATTTGAGGATATTGGTAAAATTGATTGGGTGAAGAAGGTTGTGGGTTAAGTCGGATCCATAATAATACTTATTTTGAATCACGCATGGATCTTTAATCTTATTAGGAAAGATATAGGGGGCAAGGAGCTTGTTGGACCAACTGTTACTTGCTTTGCAATAAATTTAGTTTTATTGCGATATCTTATTAGCAAGAAGTCCAATTTGAGGAAAATGTTTTGTGGTGATGAATGGGGTGTACCACACTAGAGAAACAAGCTTGAATTGGTTGAGATCTCTTGCTTGGTCTATGAGATCGCTTTTTGGACTAAAGTAGAACAGGTCGTCAAGTCCATTGGGCCTCTTGTTGTTTTGCAGCTGGTGGATGGGGCTAAAATTGCACTGGGTTATATTTATGAGGCCATGGATTTGACCAAAGAGACAACATAGCAGGTCAACAAGGAAATAGATAAATATCATCCTATTTGGAAAATTATCGATGAGCTAAGTCACCTGACACAGGGACACGGGACACGAAGGACACGAAAATACGAGTATTCGACACGGGCACGACGACCCTCGGAAATAGGACATGAAGGACATGTTATATATATATATATATATATATATATATATATATCTATATATATCAAAATTTAAATTATGAATTACACATGCAAAAATGAAATAATTAAATTGTCAACAGTTACATGATGATGATACAAATTCAATCATACAACTAGTACTAACTTAGTCAACAGTGAACACTCCTCGGCTCTACCATACGCTGGTTGAGAGTGTCCACGACAAAACAAATATCTGGTCGAGTGTTGACTAGATACATCAGTGAACCGATCAACTGTCTATAAACTGTAGCATCCACCAACTGGGAACCTGAAGCGCTAAGCTTCTTCTAGTTGGTGACCATGGGAGTAGACATAGGCCTGCAGTCCTCCATCTGAAACCTACTCAGAATATCTGCAACATACCTCCCCTGTCAAAGGAAGATGTGACCCTCCTCCTGCCATACCTCCATACTCAAAAAATAGTGCATAAAACCGATGTCACTAATCTCAAATTCTGATGCAAGTCCCAACTTGCACTCAACTATGAGATCCTCTACACCTGTGATGAACAAGTCATCCACATAGAAAATGAGAATGAGCGTGTCCTCACCTCTAATGATGTAATAGAGGTTAGGATCAACATCGTTCTTCTCAAAACCCATCTGAAGCAAGTATGTATCAATGCGTGAATACCAAGCTTTGGGAGCTTGCTTCAGACCATATAGTGCCTTTCTCAAAAGGCACACGTGAGACTCCCTCTCACTCACCTCTAACCCCTGTGGCAACTCAATGTACACCTCCTCTATAAAGCCATTGAGAAATGCGGTCTTTACATCCATTTGATGTATCCTCCAACTCGTTTCTGCCTCTATGACAATAATACTCCTGATCGAGGTGTATCTTGCAATTGGTGCGAAAATCTCATCATAATCCACTGCCTCTACCTAAGAGAATCCTCGCGCCACAAATCGGGCCTTGTGTTTCTCTATGCTGCCATCTCCAACATACTTGGTTTTGTACAACCACCTAGAAGTCACAATTGACTTCCCCACTGGTCTCGAAACCACCTCCCAAACATCATTGCGCATAATGGAGTCATACTCCTCCAGCATAGCCTCTCACCAAACCTGCTGGTCAACTTCCTGCGCAAATGTCTGTGGCTCTGTATCTGAGATACCTGTTACCATCGCCAAATAATACCCAAGCCTCTTTGGTGCTTTTCTCTCTTTGAACTGTCTCTTGGGCTCTCCTACGTTTTCCTTGGCTTCCTTCAAGGTCTTCTGAAACCATCTCGGCTTCCCTGAAGTAGTCAAAGGGGAAGTAAGATCTCCTTGCCCAAGAGTATCTACCTCAGGCCTAGACTGAACACTCTGAGATTCTAAAGCCTCTGCACCCTCTGCCTGAACTCCCTGTGACTGTGAACCTGTAGCTGTGCAAGGTGACCTTGTCACCCCTGAAACTGGTGTACCGGAAACCTGAGGCTGTGCTCCCTTTGAGACATCAATTTGTGCCTCTGCATCATCCTCAACACTGACTCTCGATTCGAGAAATCTCTGAAAAGAGCTATGCTCCTCAAATCTAACATCTCTGCTCACCACCACTCTCCGTAGTGATGGAATGTAAATAGGGTAGGCTTTGGAGACCTCTTTGTATCCAACTAGAATCCCCTGCTAGGCTGTGGGGTCTAGCTTTGTCCTCCTCTCCGAGGTACATGAGAATAAGTCAAGCAACCGAAAATCCTGATGTGCTCGACATCGGGCTAGCTACAAGTGAAGGCCTCCTCAGGAGTCATCTTCCCCAAAATTCTGTGGGGTTCCTATTCTGCAGGTAAACTGCAACAACAGTGGCCTCTGCTCATAGGTATAGAGGCAAACTCTGATCATGCAACATAGATCTCGCTGCACCTGTAATCACCATGTTCTTCCTCTCGACAACCTCGTTTTGCTGGGCGATGTAAGGTACGATCATCTATTTTCTGATCCCTGCACGGGTACAAAAGTCTACAAACTCACTAGAGGAATACTCTCCTCCGTTATCTGATCGCAAGACCTTGACCCTCTTTCCTGTCTGGTTCTCCACAAGAGCTTTGAACTCTTGGAACCTCTTGAAGACCCGACTCTTGGTCTTCAGGAAATAGATCCAAGTCCTCCTGGAGTGGTCATCAATGAATGTGAGATGGTACTTACAACCACACAAGGACGCCCGAGACATAGGCCCACACACATCTGTGTGTACTAAATCCAGTATCCCAATCGACTTGCTGTCACTGCTGGGAAAAGATGCCTTGGTAAACGTACCGAGCACATACCCTCTGCACACATCTTGATGCTCTGAACTGAACCGTGGCACTCCTGTCACAACCTCTCTAAGTCCTCCAAGCGCCCTAAGATGAAGGTGAGCCATCCTCCGATGCCATAACTCACAGAACTAACTGCTGTTGTCGCTACTCGCTGCCAAAGTATGAAGTGGCTCAAAAAGCAATCTGAACAGTTTCCTGTCTCTCACTCCAATCACCTACCCTGAGGTGAGACATGACCCCTTAGGGTGTATGAGGACCTCTGTCCCTCTGAAGGACACCTCAAGACCCCTATCCTGTAGGGTGGAAACTGAAATCAGATTCTTCTTCAACCCAGGGACGTAGAGAACATCCCTGAACGAAATAGGTGGCAAGCCGTCTCTCTAAAAGGTAACTATGCCACACCCAACAACTCTGACTAAGGTGTCATCACCAAGAGAAATCTGCATCTTGACCGCTGTATCTCTGAGATCAGTAAAATGCTCCCTCACACCATTCATGTGGCTTGAAGCCCCGCTGTCTATGTACCAGAAACTGGGTGTCGTCTCAACTGAAGTGCACAAAATAAGAAAGGCACACTCCCTCTCAAACCGTGTCTGAAACTCTGCCTCCTCTGCTGTAGCTGCCAAACCACCCTGCTTCTTCTTCCTGTTAGGACACTGTCCAACATAGTGCCCCATCTTCTTACAAGCAAATCACTTCACTTTGCTCATATCTCTCTTCTTCCAACTACTCCTCTCTCCCAGTGGCTTAGCTCCAAACCTGGGACCTGGTTGTGCACCCTTGCCGACCTTCTTCTTGACCTTTGTCCAAAGAGCAAGATCCTCATCACCCTGAGGTGTCCGCTGCTGTCCAGAAGTCTCTGAGGTGAGTCACGTCTCCTTCTGTACGAAATCATCCCAAAGTCTCTCCCAAGTAGGCATAAGCTCCCGGGCAACAATGCTTCGAACAAATAGACCCCATGGTTTGGTAAAGCTGTTTAAAGCATTCCCCACTATAAAGTCTGGGTCCACTATCTCTCCAATGGCTGCAAGCTCATCTCTGATCTGAGTGAATCTGCCAAGGTAAGAAGTAACCGACTCAGTGTTGAGCATCTTGTTTTCATATTGCCTTTGTTTTGGAAATCATACATGTTTCCAAGTTTGTTGCATCTTGGTGATTTCCCTGAGTTGTATTTGATAGTTTTCCCTGTTGTATCCTAGCCATACTCTAGCCGTATCTCTACATGACATGTATTCCAGCCTGAACCTAGGTCTATTCATGATGTATCCATATTGGATACTGATATATTAAAGACAAATTCCTAGGGGGAAGGGAGTATCTGGTAACTTATCGTTCGCCTTTTAGTATGTTTCTTTTCTTTCCCTATTCTATATTGGATCTCAATATATACTCAAAAAGTAGAATTCTTGCAACCATTAATTTGTGCATATTTAAAAGATGCCATGCAGTAAGTTGTCTTCTATTTTGTAAGCTGTTTTTTAACTGGCTGACATGTAATTATAATCCTTGTATTTTATAAAATCACTATAGATTACTTAGAAACAATACAGTCTTACCCGTCTCTACCCGTCTCAGGGTTTTGTTGTCCGTGACAAAAAATTGCTGGTCTTAAGAATCAAGGTAACGTGTGTTCTATATATTAATATTTTGTTCTAAATAGGTCACTTCTGGTAGCAATGAAGACAGATTTAGAATTGGGTTGACAATAATATTTAACACATAATGATACTGCCTATAATAGATTTGTTATATCCTTCCACATATTGACTTTAAAATATAGGAGGAATCTCTTCAGCTTGAATGGGATTCACATTGGACAGCAAGTACTTTCTTGAATGTGCTGCAGTTTCTGAATATGGTTGAAGTCCATTGCTGGTCATGGAATCTTCTTCAGAAATACATATGACATCGTCTCGAGTTTGTCTTTATTGGAATGTCTCATGCTTCTTAAAAAGAAGATGCTAGGATGCTTCTTACAAATCCAGATAACAATCTTCTAATAATTTTGTTTCCTCATTTGATTTTAGAGAGACGAAGATCAGAAGATTCTGGTTTTGCCGATGTATATAATTTATCTCAGAGAACAATAAACATTAAAGAAAAGTTCTCTTCGAGGGCTTTACTTTCCATCTTACTGTTCTATTGCATGGATATTGTTGGCACCAAATATAGTTTAACTCTAATTCTATACCGGAACCTATCTAGATTCACTGATTAGTTTCAGTCATCACTGTGATGGATCCAAAGCTACAAAATTCCACTATATTATTTGACATCTTAACTCGACAGTTCATTTGGATCTATATATCTCTTGACACATTATCTATCAATACTGCTTTAGAGTGTTACCTTTTTCTATTTGTAGAAAACTTTTTTAGGTCACATTTGTTTCAATTCAATATCTATATGAATAAAACCTCAATGCTTATGCAAGTTGTATGGCATTAATTATGTCTAAGCATTGGCAGAGGATTGTTTGCTAACTTTGCTTGTGTTTTAAACTAAAGGGATATATTTTAACTATGATTCTTTGATGAATGAACATTGATTAGATCTAAAGAATAATTTCTGACCTTCCATTTTTTTCTAACTTTGATCTGCATTTTGCTATTCTCTAGCATTTGGAGGTAATGGCTTGGTGTGCAAGGCACAGCTTTCTTGAGGGTGTTCAATGTCGCTATATGGGCATCTCTCATTGGAGAAATGCATTTCATGACAGAAAGACTGCAGCATCTGAGCGAGCTTGGCCTGATTATTCGAACAATACATCAGTGCTTGGGCCTCAAGTTCAAGCAACTTTGTTCATTGACGATGCCTTGGCTAACCTGAGCATAGGGCAAGATTATGATGGAGAACTAGGAAAAGAGGCTCATGAACTAAGTTGGCTGCGACAAGGAGGGAATTTATCTCAGTCACCATTCAAGGATGGACGGGATCGACCTGCATATCCTCCAGAAAATTTGCGTGCAGCTGTTGATCTTCTTTTTCTAGAGGGAAGTTCGGGACTCATCCTTGCAAAAAGAGCAATTGTATCCTTAATTTGCTTTGATCATTTTGTTTAGCTAGTACATTTTTAATGATAGAGTTAGAAATCCTTTTTTTCATTAAATTTTCCTTAATTCTGTTTTAGTTTCTTTATTACTTATTTGATCGCCACTGGAACGTTCCAAACACGGACTGGAGAAATATAGTGGATGATTATGCTGGGACTTTTGGCATCACAAGAAATTTAGTTCTTGAATCATTAGTCTTTTATCTGTTGGACGACAATACAGAGGAGGCATTAGAGGTACATTTATCCTCATATCTTGTATAGATGTTAAATTGAAAGGATGCTTAATGATTTAAATCATGGTTGAATGTTTTGTACTGCCCTATTTGGGCTGGGGCAAGCTTGTATTTACTGGAAATGTCTCTAGGATACATGGCTTCTTAAATTGTGTTAAATTAAAGATCATGGTAAGCAGACGTGCACTCTAACTAACCCTAGGTAACTTAAAACTGTTTAACCTTTCAAAACTGCAAGTAATAATGCTAGATCTACTAACACATGGATGACTGAAACACTGAACAACATGCTAAGAATCTGCAGCATTCAATCACACTTGGTTTATTAACTTCAAAACAGAAAATTACATAGCAACTCACTTGCCAAAAGCTTTAAGATATATCTTAATTATCTGCTCCTATTTATTCTTTATAAAATAGGAGAATAAGGTGTACAGTGCATGTAGATAATGTAATTAAGGTGCCTGGGTTGACCATGTCCAACCCTATCCCCGCCAAGAACAGTGTGCCCTCCTTGCATGAGTAAATTTCCTAGAATAAAAAGCCCACTAGGAGATGATTCATGCATGAAATCAAGTGCCTCACCCCAAGGGATCTACACCCTGTTCTAAATACGGAAAAGCCTATATTTCATGTGCTTTAGCTAAATTTGGAAAAGCTAAATTAAAAATAAGAAAAACAACTTTTAATTCTGAAAATGTCTAAAACTGTCCAAGGCTGGGGCATGCATTTCTACCTCTGTCTACATAACTGTTGTGCATCCCCCAAGACGCTTTTTGCTGCACCTTCACTCCTCTATCCTTTCTGTTGTGCACACAATCCACAGCAATGTATATGGGCTTGTTGAACTGAGTGTGCTGCATAATCTGCTTATCACATTGCACCACGATAGGAAGCCAAACACATACAAAGCATCATATACAGAAACTAACACTCCCTCTTTGCACTATATATTATTGCCGTCCCCAACCCATCGTCCCCTGAAAATTTTGCGGGTGCGCTCTAGCCGTCCCGGGGACACATCCCCTCTTTCCCGTCGTTCCCCCATCCCAAAAACCAATGCAACATAGGTTATAACCCTTTAGTATGACCTTTCATTTTGTGACTCGTTGATGTGCATATATATTGTCACGAAGGTCACTGTAAAATCATTTGGCTCAACCAGTTTCATCTCAAAATCTGCCTAATTGCTTTCAAATTATCCAATACTAGCTACTCCACATAATTTTACCTCAATGCATAATCATGCATTTGCTTCGTCGTTCAGTCAACAACCTACTTACAAGTACATTATCACAACCTACTTTTGTTCCATCATCCACCTTACCCCCTCAACATAATATTATCACTTAACATTTACTTAGTGCAATTACAAGATAAAGATTGAAATTCTAAATTTTGATGGACAAGACACGAGCAAAGGAACAAGAGGGGTAAACAAAGCAATCAAGTGGTTGTTATTGGTGGTAGTTTATAGGTTTATTAATCTAGTTGTTCTAGTAAGAGCTTATTGTTCCTTCTCTACCAAGTTCTATCTTGATTCTCTAGTTCCGACAACGGGGCAGTCGTTACACCATTCATGCAGGTTGCTACCAAACTTAGGAAAGAAGCCCAAAATAGGCCTCTTTCATTACGCTTTCTTATATACATAATTACACTTTCTTTTCGAGAAAGCCCAGACATTCTATGTCTAGACACTGAAGAGTGAACTAGGTGTCTAGGTCCTGCCTGCTTAGGTGAATTGAAGACTTCCGACCATACGAATTGGTACTAAGAAGCATGTGCCCATTACGACTTATATGGCACCGAAGATTGAATGTGGGGTCCCTATATCCGTTTGTGGCTATCCGATAAGCTAGCTTATATATGATGAATGGCCGAAGGGGTGATGTGCACTTGGGGGAAACCACCCCGCTGCATTGCTGATGGATGTTCCAATTCGAAAGCACTCATATAGGGAGCTGCATTAGGAGAAGACCCTGATAACTGCAATGTGATTGGAGCAACTTTAGTATTTTCCCAAGCAAGGGATGTGCAAAAGTGTAAATAAGCCAGTGATAGCGGGCCAACCAGTGAATATGTAAATACTATATAGAACCTCTGGGCTTATCTTGGTGTTGACTTATATAGTCAAAATGATATTGAGTAAATCAAATTTGTGTCAATGAACTTTTAAGGGCATGCTTATAGTTGGTACATGTGGTGGAAAATTGAGTCAGTCGATGTACAATGAAATTCAAGAGTCGAAGATACTGTTCGAAAATCAAGGTATATCCACATAGGTTGAACACCTTAAGACAAATGCTCAAACACAGTTATCAAAGATCAGTACACTTGTATTTACGTGGTTAAAACCCTCAAAAAGGGTAACTATCCATGGTCCTCGTCAGCATGGCCACTTGAAGCAATATATGAAGCAAAAGAAGAATAATTTACATGGACATCTCTCGCAGTGGATCATCAACGAATGACCTTCCATGCTTTTTACAAAGAGATCATGGACCAATCAAGTGTCATTAATATTGAGGAGAAGATGAATCGTTGGATCACTTTATGTCTAAAACATAATCGTGATCGTTAAATTAGTTAGTTACAAAGGCACACTAAAGAAACACACTTTACCTAAAGACACATTAGACCTAGTTGATCTTAACTAACTCTTAAGTGTCTAAATATCCTAACTCCTCCCTTAAGAAGAACTTGGGATAGAATTGAAGGATTTATCAGGGTGACATAGTAGAAGGAAGGAGGCATTAGAGCCTATTCCTTGTTAAGCACTTCAAAAATGCGATCTTGAAGAAGGTTTATGATGAAGTTCATGTGTAGCTCAAAGTGTTTGCTACATTGATGTTGAACTAGATCTCTGGTGAGTTGAATGGCCCTCTAATTGTTGCACTAGAGTGTGGTTGGATGTTGCTACCAGAATCCAAAGTTTTAAAGGATTTGTCTAATCCACACGACTTCTTGACTTGCGTGAATTGTTGCTTGATACTTTCTTTCGTGAAAGAAAGGGAAAAGGAAACATACTTCATACAAGCCCAAGAAAATAATGAAAATGTCCTAATTTTGTCAGGTCAAATTTCTTCCTAAGATTGGATTTCACACGGGTTAAAAGTTTGAGATCATTACTAGTGAGTATAAAGGTCATCAACATAGAGAACAAGTATGATGAAATGCTCACCTGTGTTCTTGGTGTAGACATTGGGGTTAGAATGACATCTAGAAAAGTCAGAGTCAAGAAGAGAGCTATAATACCAAGCTCGTGTAGCCTGCTTAAGGCCATAGAGAGATTTCTTAATGTGTCAAACAAGAGATTTGAATATAGCAAGAAGTTGTTCTATGTGAATTTCTTGTTGTAGATCCCCATGCAAGAAGGTGCATTTAATATCCATCTGATGGACCTCCAATTTGTATGATGTTGTAATGGCTAGAACAAGGTGGATGAAATTCCTTTTGTTTACAGGGGCAAAGGTTTCAGTATAGTTAATTCCTTCTACTTAGGAAAATCCTTTGGGATTGGGCCTTATGAATATCAACCCTTCCATCTATTGCATACTTAATACTATACACCCATTTACATTTGACATGTTTTCTTCTTTTCGAACGAGGGACAAGATTCCAAGTATCATTGGCCATTAAGAAATGATATGCCTCATTCATTGTTGCATCCCAATTTGGATAGCCAAAAGATTATGCAAATGTTTTTGGACTATGAATATCTGAAACTTGAGACAAAAGAAATGAGGATTCTTGTAACTGTGAACATGTATGTCGTTTACCAAAAGGATCACTGGCAAAATCACCAACTACTTCTTGTATTGTATAGACCCATCTAGGAAGCTGTGGTGTCGATGTAGGCTCATGTTCAACGGGCTCAACTAGAGGAGAGTGAGCAAGTTGTGTTGGATTGTCATTCTCACTTTCATTATTCATAGAAGAAGAAACCAAAATAGGGGCACTAGGACAAACATTGCTGATAGAAGAGGGAAAAGAAGATGTCACATGCATTTGAAAATTAACTTGCAGGCTGGTGATGGCACAAATGATGAATTAGGTGTTGAGATTGGATAGCAAGGAAGGTCTTCACCATGCGTGGTGTCCTAGCATGGAGGAGGACAATGAAACTTAGCCAGGTTGATGGGTTAATCTTTTTTGTAAAGTTGTACTTGGGAAAAAGTACATTAGATGGGTTATATTTTAATGTTCACTTTATGAACACTTTTTATAAAGTTAAAGTGAAATAATTTAGGTTGTGGTCTTTTAAATCTTGACCATTGATCTCATAAGGCGTGTGAGGATCAATCTTGGTCGTCCATCCTTTTGGAGATAGGGTTTTTCACTTATTCATTGAGTAAAAAGAGAGATCCACTTGGAGAGGGCGCATTATGCACAAAAGAGAGGTGATTTTCTAAAGAGAGAAAGAAGAGAATTGCTTGAGGATTTGGAGAGGAGATTTTGCACAGGAAACAAAGGAGATTTCCCACAGAGAAATTATCTAGCTATATCAGCTATTGCAGGACTGATTTCACACAGAGGAGAGGGCCGTACGATTTGTGATGCAGAGGCCACGCAGGGCACCGTACGATTTGTTGTGGGGCTGACAACTTTGTTTCTGTGGTGCGTGGAGGCCTAAAATTTGTTGAAAGGGGGACACAATTGATTTGAGAGGAGGTTGGGTGAGGTTTCCCTTATCTACAGGTTGGATCGAATTGATTTGTAAGAGATTTCCATATTTTCTGCTGCAACAATAATAAAATCCAAATCTGTTGCACTGGTTTTCTCTCCAGGGTTTTTCCAGGGATGATTGTCCAAAATTCTTGTGTACATGTGATGTGATTGCTCTTATCTTTTATTGTTAAGTTCCTGGTTATTATTTTTTGTTGTGCATTATTTATTTGTGAAAGAAAACTTGGTATAATCAGTTATAAGTGAAATTTAATTGATTTAATAAACTGGGTTTAGAGAAAATTTCACATGGTATCAGAGTAGGACTGTTAAAGAAGCAGTGTCACAGGAGGATCTATTTGAAGCGTGAGGATCTAAGGCACAAATTAAGGCAGTTGTACAGATTTTGTAGCACTAGGGTAAGGCAGCGTAAGGGTTTAAGATGTGAGGGTTTGAACAATAACACCTTTTCAGAAATGGCTATGAGTGTGAGGGTTGAGGATAGGCTTTAGGGGGCTCATAATTACCTGACCTAGAAAGAGACAATGACTATGGTGTTGGAGGTCAATGAGGTCCTTGAACATACACTAGAGTCTACAACTGCTCCTACAGATGCAGCTCAACTAACCATCTGGAAGAAGGGTGAGGAAAAAGTAAAGAGCTTGATTCTTGATGGAATAAAGGATCTTGTGGTCCCGCATCTTTCAAGAAAGATTATGGCAAAAGACAGGTGGAAGGCCCTGAGGGAACTATACCAAGACAAAAATGAAAATAGGGTGATGGCTCTGTGCAAGCAATTTCGTGGGACCAAGATGGCCAAAGTGAGGGTGTGATTCCTTATCTTACCAGAATAACTCAGATCAGAGATGAACTTGCATCAGTTGGTGAAAAGACTGATGACTCCGAGTTGGTGCACATTGTATTGGATGGCTTTTCGAAGTCATGGGATGTTTTTGTTCGTGGAGTGGTAGCTCGGGCGAAGTTACCTGAATGGCAATGCTTATGGGATGATTTTGTGCAGGAAGAGATCAGACTTTGTTAGTCAGGATCTTCATCTTCATCACAAATTGTTGGTGAAGAAGGCTTGGCTCTTGCGAGCAAAGGCTAGGGAAAGAAGAAGAAAGGTGGAAAGAAGGAGAACATTGACTTTTCTAAAGTCAAATGTTTTTAGTGTCACAAGATGGGACATTTTGCCTCACAATGTTTGGAGAAGAAGAAGAAGAACCAAACGCAGATGGCAGCTTCTGCAGCAGTGTATGAGTTTACCAAAAGCTTCGAGGAGGATTTTTGCTTCATAACATGTATGTCTCGCGTAGCAGTCTCAGACATGTGGTTTGTTGACAATGGAGCATCTTGTCATATGACAGGGCGCCAAGAGCTCTTCACTAGGCTACATGAGGGATGTTGATTTTTCAATAAGCAAGGTTAAGCATGAAGTTCATTCCATTTTTAGCATTTAACTTAACCATAACCAATAATGTTGCAGCAACCAAGATCACAAGAAGAAACACCATGCACAAGAACACAAGAAGTATC
>WSFP011474848.1:0-17153 GCA_009831015.1 Picea engelmannii
CTCCACGACTATGCTATGATGTTTCTCCTCTCCTAGTAGTCTCATTCACACCAATCCATTGAGCAGGACTACCATATCACTCCCTCAGTCACTCTACATGATTGATATGGGAAGCCCTTTTCCAAAGGGAAGTATACTAGAGGAGAAACATCACACCTCCCTCTCAACGAGGGTGGACATTTTTCATCACACCAAGCTTGTCTCTGAAGTACTCATACTTTACTCTAGACAAAGGCTTGGTGAGAATGTTTGTTATCTGCTCATATGTGCATATGTATCGGATATCCACAACTCCTCTCTATACCATGTCTCGGATGTAAAGCTATTTGATCTCTATATGCTTTGACTTGTCATGAAAGACAAGATTCTTTGAAAGCTTCACACAACTTTGATTATCATAGTGTATCAAATTTGGCTCCAACTCTAGATCAAATAACCCTGCAAGCAACTTCCAAAGCCACACTACTTCACGGCTTGCAACATTGGTTTCAATATACTCTGCATCTGTTGTACTGAGTGCCACTAAATTTTGTTTTCTACTCAACCATTAGATCATACATGATCCCAAACTGAAGCAACATCCTGATGTGCTTTTCCGGTCCACTACACTCTTTGCCCAGTCAGAGTCTGTATATCCCTGCAATTTCACTTCTCCATCCAAGACATATCTAAGTCCATATCCAACTGTACCATGTAGGTATCTCAACACATGCTTTGTTGATATCCAATGTACATTTTTAGGTTCAACCATGTACTGACTCAAAGTGTTCACTGCAAAGCATATGTCTGGCATGGTGTTAACCAGGTACATCAAGGATCTAATCAATTGTTTGTACATCGTGGGATCAACCAAACCTGAATATTAATTACTCAAGAGCTTCAAATTCATAACCATAGATAGGTGTGGTCATGGACTTGCAGTCCATCATCCTGAATCTCTACAGAATCTCAACTGTATATATTTTCCTTGGCTAAGGAAAATCTCATCTGGCCTCCGCCACACCTCTAATCCCATCAAATCCAGATCCTTCATTACGAACTATGAAGTGAGCTCCCTCTTGCACCCATCTGTGAGCTACTCATCCCCTGTAAAAAACAGGTCATTTAATATCAAGGGGCAACCATCCCCAAGCTCAACAAATAACTGTATGTTCTAGCATAGAATGCCCTAGGTGCCTGCTTAAGCTCGTACAAAGCTTTCTTCAATTTGTAGACATGAGACTCATTCGCATGTATATTGTGGCTACTCTATGTACTCTTCTTCTGGCTATTGGAGAGAGTATCTCGTCATAATTTTCTCCCTCTTTCTGGGAGAATATTCTAGCCAAAAATCTAGCTTTATACTTCTTTATGCTGCCATCTGCAGCATGTTTGATCTTGTATATTAACTTGAAACTCACCATTGACTTCCCTTCTGGTCTCGGAACCACTGCCCACACATCATTCTTCATGATGGGTTGATACTCTTCCATCATGGCATCCTTCCACACTTGTTACTTATCATCTTCCTCATAAGTGGAAGGTTTTGAATCAATGATCCTCCTCATCAACGCTACATAGCTAGAAAACTTGTGGGGTCTCTTTCTCTTTTTAGAACTAAGGCAAAATCCATATCCCAGTCCTTCTAACTAGTTGTCTCCTCTGTCATTGTAGCAAGGTCTATTGAAACAAGGGAATCCTCCCAGGAAGTCTCATATCTCCTCGAAATCTCTGAAGCTTCGATCTAGCCTCCTCAACTCATGGCACCTATCTGTCAATCCTGGAAGACATCTCTCTCTCCCACTTGAATTTGAGGGGGAACTTCCTCTGAATGATATAGTCTTCATCTGAGTCAACTAACTCTCTCTAAGATCATACTCACTCTGAGTTTGCATGCTCCCTCTGAAGCTTGACTCTCTTTGATTCTATATAATCTCTGGAGCCATCTGCTCCCTCTGCATCTGTTGACTTCCTCTTAAGTTTGATCTCATATGAATTGTACTAGGAGGTTGCTCCTCCCTACTGGATCCTAAGGGTTGACTCCTTCTAAAATCTGACTCCTTCTAAGTTGGTACTTGGTGGGGCCACTTGCCTCACCACTGGTGGAGCCATCTGCTCATCCTCATGATATGGATCATCAATTCCATATAACTGCATGCCCTCTGTATCCTACAAAGTATCACGGGACCATGTTGATCTCTTCCTAGTCATTGCAACGTTTCTGGGTAGACCCTTCTGGCTCTACCGACTCTTCATTCTGATATGAAGAGTGATCAATTGAACCGGAGGGATCTATACGGCCATCTTCGGAGCCTTCTGCTCCTTACAATCAATCTCCAGGTGAGATACTTTGTATCCTACAAAAGTACCCTTCTTGCCAGAAGGTTTTAACTTCATCCTCTTCTCTTTTGATACATGGATGTGTACAGTCATGTGCACAGTTCTATGTTTGGATAGTCTTCTCTGTGTCTCACCTAGAGATCATCTGATCTGTTGCCTCCTGCAACCATCATTATAGCTCCCTCTCAGAGCTATCACCGGTGACTTGGAATCTTGTTGTTGTTGTCCCATTTGAGTTGTTATATACTGTAGAAGACATCATCAATGTTGCCTCGAACTCTTGGACTTCCTCTTAGAGCACTAGATCTAAGATCCCTTTGGATCTACTGTCATTGATTGGATAAATGTCCTCTTTCCAAATGTACATTTCCTGCAAACACCCTCATGCTCTGCTAAATTATATAGATTGAAAAACACATATAAGTGCATACCTCTGAGATTTGTAACACCATTCAGTTTGTCTTCTAATTTTGACATAAGGTCAATCTAAGAGATGTAGCAGGTGCACTAGGGCAAGGCGAGTTGATCTATGATGAAATTTGTCTCAACAACTTTATAACAAGTGCTCAATTAGCTTGACAAATTTAGGTCTGTCCAACGGCAAATCTCACGATCTTCCTTCCAATGGTTAGACTGTTCTGAAGGAAACCTACTCTGATTCCATGTTAGATTTTCATTAGTTTTGTTAACATTAGATTTACCGTAGCATTTTGATCTTCTTTTAACATTCAATAACCATATACATATAAGCAGCGGAAAAACAAGCACAAGAAAACAAAGATTTTTCCTGGGAAAACCCCAAACTCGGGGAAAAAACCAGCCAACTTTTCTTAGAGAGAATATTCCAATACAACCATGAACAAGCTTTATTCACAAGAGAAAACCAACAATGAAGAAACCGTGATAACAAATACATATTTCTTCTTCTTGTGAAACCCTAGAAAGAGTAGACAACTGAGTAGCACCACAGAATTGGCACAACATAAGCCCATCACTAGAGCAAGATAGCACACCACAGAACTGGCAACTAGTAACTACAACTGCAACTATAACTGCAATTGCAACTGTAACTGGCACGAAACAACTGGGCAGCACCACACAATCTTAGCGCAACTCTTCCAGAGGTAGTGCATAAGAGAAATCAACAAGAGCCACCAAGAATATTCTTCCCAAGTAGGATGCACTCTCCAAGAGAACCAAAAACCAGAAATAGTGAAATTGTTGCAACTGCAACTGAAACTACCTTGTACGCACTACAGAAGGGGAATTGTGTGATTGTACAAATGAACTGACCCAAACTTGTATTTATACTAATTTGGGCATCTTTCTGGGGCCGACTTGTTATTCTAGGTCTTCAAATTTACTTTATTATTTATGTGGGCCGACTTCTCTTCCTAGAAATTATATTTCCACTATATTATTATTTCTTGTGGACTGACTTCTCTTTTGTGGTCTTCTATTTCACTTTATTCTTTCCTTGGGTGTTCTTCAACTGTCCAATGGTCTTCCTTTGACTTCTTAGACTCTTCTTCTTCTTCTTCTCTAAAAAAAGTTTCCTAGGAGGGAATACCTCCCGCAACTACCAAAACATCAACATCGTTCACGCAAGATTGAAATGTAGTTGGTGTGTTAGTTAGCCCAAAAGTCATCACTAGAAACTCATAATGGCCATAATGACACCTAAAGGTCGTTTTATGAATATCATGTTCCTTTACCCGAATCTAATGGTATCTTGAACGAAGATCAATCTTTGAAAAGTATATTGCGCCATGGAGCTCATCAAGCAACTCATCAATCCTGGGAATGGGATAATTTTTTTTATTGTCTTCTTGTTTAATGCCCTGTAGTCAATGCACATTCTCATGGTGCCATCTTTTTTCTTAACCAACACAACTAAATATGAAAATGGGCTTGAGCTAGGCCTAATGTGACCCATGTCCAACAATTCTTTGATGTCCTTTTCAATTTCATCCTTGAACCTTTTTATATGTCGATAAGGTGTGGTGATCACTGGTTTAGCTCCTTCTTCTAGCTCAATGGTGTGCTCAAAACCCCTATCTCATGGTTTTCGAGGAGGAATTTTCCCAAATACCCTTTCATGTTTGCCAAGTATTTTTTGTATGTCCTGGGAATAGCATTGGTGCCCCTCATGAGTGGTTTGCACCGAAACTAAACACTTTGTTGCATAAGCCACGTCCTCACGCCTGAATATAGCCTCCATGCACTTTGTTGAGACCACCCTACGTGTATTTTCCGTCATCCCCTTCAAAGTCACCCTCTTTCCTTCTTCAGAATTGAAGGACATCTCCATAGTTTTGTAATTGGTGGTAATAGGAACCAAGGTGTAAGCCATTGAACCCCAAGTATGACATGGGTGTCTAGCAGGTCCATCACATAGAGATCTTGTGTCAAATTGTACCTGCCCAAGGTAAGACTCATATGTGGAATATACATGTCACATGGCATGGTGTGTCCTCCTGCTACCTCCATTAAGAATCCCTCAAACTCAACAATGGGAAGATGTCTCTTCTTTACCAATGCAGCATCAATGAAATTATGGGAAACCCCACCATCGATAAGTATCGACTCTTTGTCCTTGGAGGAATCCTTTCATCCTAAAAGTGTTGAATTTGGGTACCCCACTGATGGATGCAATAACAACCTTTTTAATCCATGCATGCTTGCGCATGTTCTCTTCTTCTTCTTCCCCATGCATGGGTTCCTCTTTTGTTTGGGTCACCTCCATGTTTTGAAGATGTCCAACATCATCTTCGTCCTCACTATCGAAAAGGACCTCTATGTAGTGAGTTTTTCATTTTCCCATGCATCTATGCCCAAGCTCCCATGGTTCTTTACAGGTATAGCAGAGTCATTTCCTTCTCAACTCCCTTCTTGTAGCCTCATCAAGTTACCCCTTGCCTCTGTCAACAACCCTTTGATATTTTCCTCTTGGAGAAAATTGTGGCATTGGAATGAATTTGTTTTTTGAAGTTGCCCCTTCCAAGTCCCTAGTCCTCCAAATCGCATCCTGAAGGGTATTTGGCTTAAAATCCTTGACCCATCCACGCAATGGATCTGTCAAACCGTCAGAGAAGAGCATCATCAACCTGGATTCGAACACATCTGGAACCATGACCACTAACCTCTGAAACTCTTCAATGAATACCTCCATTGATCATGTCTGCCTAAATTGTGTGAGCTCACATAAATGGAGCTTTGGATCTCCTTGATCAAACCTGTCTATGAGCCTATGAGTGAAATAAGCATATGAATTAATGTGTGCATGTCACAAAGTAGTCATCTGGAACAATGACCACTAACCTCTGAAACTCTTTAATGAATGCCTCCATTGATCTTGTGTGACTAAATTGTGTGAGCTCACAGAAATGAAGTTATGGATCTCCCTGATCAAACCTGTCTATGAGCCTTTGAGTGAAATAAGCATATGAAGTAATGTGTGCATGTCCCAAATTAGTCATCCCATGGCACCACCACTCATGGGCCTTACCTTCCAAGTATAAGGTAGCAAATCTGATGGCATCCATCTCCATCGTGGGATTTCGTTGTAGATAAGCATCAAATTTTTGTACACAAATTTTTGTACCCAAGCCTTTGCAGAAGATTTTGTTGCTCCATCAAAGGGGGGAATCTCCATTTTACCTGCTTTGCGCCCCAGATCAATATTTCCCCTGTGAAAGTCCCTAGGTTTACCTCTATATTTGATTCCACAATATTCTCCCAATGAAACATGTCTCTTGAACCCTGCACTCAATGTTGCATACTCCCTCTCATATTCTTCAAAGTTGTCCTCTATCTCCATACATCCTGGGACATGGGCATCTTGTTGTTGTGCATCTAGGAACCTTGGCATGTAAGGCCCGGGTGTGACTCTGCTACTCCCTAGTACCCTATTGTTTGTGCCCCCAAATAGATGTTGCCCCTCAATGTGGGCCTTCTGACTAGTCTTTGTGTGATATCTCGCTCCTCCATTAGATCCACTAGCCCCATTGTTCCCTTCATTATTTTGTGGTTCCTTGCCATGTACCATCTGCATGAGAAGATGTGCAATCATGTCCTACCATGTTTCCAATGTAGTAACTAAGCGTTCATGTCCTTGTTCAATAGCTGTCAAAGTTGACTTGAGATCAACCTATCCCTTGGATAAGCACTCCTGTGTATCATCCAAATGGTGTTGCATGATAAATTGTGTCTTATCAATAGAGTGTTGTAGTTCATGTGCTATTTTTACCAATTCCAATGGTACTTCCTTATCACTACATCTTCTTGTCTTTCCTCCATGTATGTTTCTGGTTCCTCTGCCCCTTTGTCTTTATTCTTCCTGTTGTATCATTTCATCAGCAAATCCCCATTGGCTGGGAGGATTCAAAGCTTTGATACCACTGTAAGATCCCAAGTGGATCTATGTGGAATTTTTCAGTTTTTTTATATTTTTTGGTTGAAGGGTTTTGTCAAACAGTTCGCACCAGTGTCTTGTTGAGTTGTTTTTTAGGTTTATTGTTTAGTTTGATTGCACAAATAAATTGCAATGATAACTGAACTTTAAACAACAATGAAATACATGGAGAGAACAATAAAAATAGTTGCAAACTTCATATATTTATTTTATTTTATATATAAGTTGACCTTGTTAGAATGTGCTCGTTTTACCATAGACAATATCACTATTGTCACCCAACCATAGGCCGAAGCCACCCTCCGAGCACCTTGACCTTGACAGAGAGAAGAATCCTGGTAGCAATCCAATAGCCAAGCAAGACTAATGCACCAAGCAATAAGTAACCAAATTTGATCAGAGAGTCCAACCCAAAAGATAGAAGCAATAGGCTTCAGAATTGGCGACAGCACCTTCCCCAGAACTTGCGCACAAGACTACCAGACTACAGTGCGCACAAGTGACTCTCTGTAATTCTGAGAGTTGTGTAAAATGAGAATTGGCGCCATGTATTTATATTGGCTCTGGCAAGCTACCTGGGTCCACTTCTCATTCTGGGTACTAATTAATTCATATTAATTATCTCTCTTAGTCTACATCTCTTCTAGGGTTACATTCACTTCTTATCTTGCTTCCGGAATATTCTAATCTCGACAAAGGGTCACAATGGAGGTTGATACCTCTCGAAGCTACCATAATATCAACACTCCCTCCTAGCTAGGGAGGTATTACTGATAATGGTCTTGAGCACAAATAGACCATTCAACTGGTAGCATCACGAGCACCATCATTATTATCCAACTGGATAATTTCCATGACAACTGGCACAATGTCAAATGACAAAACACAATTGTGTTTATCCATAGTAGTACACAACTACTCAATCTGTGATGCATAGTCACAAACAGTGGAACATATCCACCACAGTAGTATACCTCTACTGTCTGGAGACATGCAGTCTCCAACATATCAACTGATATCAACCTGCACATAAACAATGGTATGATATAAACCGAGTCATTTGGGCCATTCTTCCACTCACATCTGTGAGATATGGAAGAGCATATGCTCTCAGAGTAGAACATCAATGATGGGCTATATGGACTATTCTTCTCAAGCAAGGAAGAATAATTGTCCCAATTTCTGAGCCTGGACCATTCCCTATCCTGGGCCATTCCTCCGACACTAAACAAAGTGCAACCTGAAGCGAATGAGTCTGCCCTAAGGAATGGTTGTCCCTGATTGTTGAACCTGTACCTTTCACCTATATGGGCCATTCATCCGGCACTAAACAAAGTGCAACCTGGAGAGAATGAATCTTCCCTAGGGAATGACTATCCTGCACTAACCTCCAAAACGAACCATTCTTCGAAACTGCTCACCACTGTAAGCTTCAAAAGAATGATTGTCTGACGAGGCAGACCAGTCTTCTTGAGTAACCCTCAAGAAGAGAGATTGTCCTAGACCATTCCCCATGTTAACCACAATGGGAAATCGTTGTCTATGGTACATCAACAATCCATCGAACCATTTTCATTACTAAAATGACCATTCGATCTGGACCATTTTTCGAACTGGAAAATGCATGTCTGTCAGAAATCTTAACCACTTTCCGAACTGGAAAGAAACTGCCCAAGCTGGACCATTTTTCTAACTTGAAAATTATTGTCCTCACTTCAAAGATATGTCAGTGCTCCCTCCCAACCTGGACAGTCATTTCTTCCCTTTCAGCGAAGGGAGTTATTTCCACGATCCCCAATTTGTCTCGGAAATATGAAAACTTTATTCTGGACAGAGGCTTTATCAGGATATCTGTTGTATGCTCATCTGTGGGGATATACTGGAGCTTTACTTCTCCTTCCTAGACTTTATCTCGAATAAAGTAGTATTTGATCTCAATGTGTTTCGACCGTTCATGAAACACTGGGTGTTCTGATAGCCTTATACAACTCTGATTGTCATAGTGTATTATGGTCGAATCTGGAACCTAATCAAATAAATCAAAAATCAACTTTCTCAGCCATATTGTTTATGTACATGCCTCACATGTTGCGATATATTCTGATTTTGTTGTGCTGAGTGCGACAAACTTCTATTTCCTACTGCCCCAAGATATCATAGCGGAGCCCAAGCTGAAACACATCCCTGAAGTACTCTTTGTCTTATGCACTTCCTGCCCAATCTGAATCTATGAATCCATGAAGTTGTATATCATTGGATGTTGTATATCTTAAACCGTAGTTTAGTGTTCCACGGATATAACTTAGAACATGCTTTGCAGTTGTCCAATGCTCATGTGTAGGTTCCACCTCGAACTGGGTTAGTGTGTTCACAACAAAGCAAATATCTGGTCGAGTATTTACCAAATACATCAATGACCCAATCAATTGTCGATATAGTGATGGATCTACTAGATCAGAATTCGAATCTCTTATTTTTCTTATATATGTGGTCATAGGAGTGTCCATGGATTTGCAATCCATCATTCCAAACTTCTGAAGAATCTTTATTGCATACTTTCCTTGTCCAAGGAATACTTCACCACGCCTCTGCCATACTTCCAGTGCCGAGTAATAATGCATGAGACCAAGATCTTTCATATCAAACTCAAAAGCTAATTCATTTTTGCACTGGATGATGAGAGACTCTTCACCTATTAGGAATAGATAGTCAACATATAGTAGTAGAATCACAGGAGCATTGTTTACGACTTTGTAGTAAAGATTTGGATCTACATTACTTTTGGAGAAACCAAGTCTCATTAGATATCTGTCTATTCTAACATACCAAGCTCTTGGAGCTTGCTTGAGTCCATATAATGTTTTATTTAGTCTGCAAACATGAGTGTCTCTGGAATGTACTTCGAATCCTTGAGGTTGTTCAATATATACTTTTTCTTCGATTGCTCCACTCAGGAAAGTTGTCTTTACATCCATCTGATGTAAACTCCATCCCATGGAAGCGGCAAGAGACGTGATAGCTCTAATGGAAGTGTATCTGGAAACCGGAGCAAATGTTTCGTCATAGTCTTCTCCCTCCTTCTGGGAGAACCTTCTAGCTATGAACCTTGCTTTATATTTATCCACGCTTTCGTCTGATGTAGGTTTGATCTTATATACCCATTTTGAGGTTACTATTGATTTCTCTTTAAGTCTAGGCACAATTTCTCATACATCATTTTTCATGATGGATTGGTGTTCTTTTGTCATAGCTTATTTCCATTGTTTCTTCTGAACTGCCTCTTCAAATGTGGTAGGTTCTTCATCTATAAGCTTTGTCATACATGTTGCATAGCTTGAGAATCTTTTGGGCTTCTTACTTTTTCTGAAGGGCCTTGAGTCTTTCTGCTTCTTGTAAAGTAGCTTCAAGTCAAACTGGTCGTTTCTTGGTCTTCGGTACAATGTCTGAATCAATGGTCTCACATGGTTGCATCAGAGGATCAAGTTGTTCCTTTTCGTCATTCTAGTTTTCTGGAAGACATATGCTTTCTTCAATAGGCTCTTCATACTCTTCTTCTTCTATAGTTTCTTCTATGGATTTCTTGAAAGACATATTTTCATTGAAGGTCACGTCTCTGCTGACTTCAATCTTATGTTGTTCCGGGATATAGATTCTACAGGCTTTGGATGATTCATTATATCCCACGAATATGCCCTTCTTTCCTGAGGGTTCTAATTTATTCCTTTTCTCCTTGGGAATGTGAAAGTAAACAGGACATCCAAAGATTCTTAGGTTTTTCACATTAGGTTTATTACCTGAGAAGACTTATTCTGGAGTCATATCCTTCAATATGCGGTGAGGACTTTTGTTCTGAACATATATTGTTGTCATGGTTGCTTCTCCCCATAAGAACATACATAAACCTTGATCGTTTAGTAGTGTCTTCACGGTCTCTTCAATAGATCTTTTCTTCCTTTCTGCTACACCATTTTGTTGAGGATTATGAGAAACAATCAGCGCCCTCCTAATCCCTGCCGATTTGCAAAAGGCAACGAATTCTTTTGATGTGTATTCTCCTCCATTATCTGTTCTCAAGCTCTTGATTTTCTTGTTTGTGAGGTTCTCTATTTCTGCTTTGAATTCTTGAAACTTGTTGAATACTTCGTCCTTTGTTTTCAGGAGATATAACCAAGTCTTTATTGAGTAATCATCTATGAAGATTACATAGTAAAGAGAACCTCCTAGATATTTGACTGGCATCGGACCGCAAACACCTAAGTGTATTAGATCTAAAATCTCCTTAGATCTATTGTTGTTGCTTGGGAATGGTTTCTTGATATTATTTCCAAGAGCACATCCTTTGCAAATTCCTTCATGTGTAGACTGCAATTCTGGTATTCCTTCAACCATCTTTTTGAAAAAAGGTAATGCTATTGTGCAAAAGTTCATTGGGATTGACTTCATCATGTACAAGAGCTTCTTCATTTTGTTCTAGTAGTCTATATAGGTTTCCTTCACGGGTTCCAATAACCCTAGCATTCTCTTGTTGGAGTCTTTATGCCAAGATAATACTTTTCCGTCTACGAAAGCTATTATGTTTCCTTTGTCTTCTAGGCAAGATATCAATACAAGATTATTTTCTAAACCAGGTACATATAAGACATTGCTCAAATGAACATTGTTACATGTTTTCAACTTACGGAGGCTTGTCCAAATCCCTCGATTGGGTAAGTGATTTTGTCTCCAAGCTCTACCTTATACGATTTCTTCTCATTTAGATTTGAGAGTCTAGTTTGATCTCCCGTCATATGCCTAGAAGCTCCACTAACAATTATCCACATGTCATCTTCAATCATTCATATGAGTGTTGAGTAGTGTAGAGTAGTGTAGATGACTAGTTTTTTCACTCATGTCTTCGGTTGACTGGTGACTGGTCATGCCTTGATCCAAAACTTCAACTTTGACGTTTCTACCTTCTGAGAGTGCCAAGAGGTGCACTGAGCTAAGGAGCACTTGAATACCTTCTTCTTGAGCGAGATGTTCCATCACAAGGTGTTGGATCAGGGTTTTAGGGTTTTTGCAACTGTTCATGCTAGTAACCCTAGCGACAGTGTCTTGGAAGTTGCTCCTGCTAGTAAACCCTAGCGACAATTCTTCAACAAGCTTAGTATCCTAATGGCTATGCTTTCTTCCAGCAATTAGACTAAATGAGGGAGCTGTGGGCCCATAACCTGTTAGAATATGCTCGTTTTACCATAGACAATATCATTATTGTCACCCAACCATAGGCCGAAGCCACCCTCCGAGCACCTTGACCTTGACAGAGACAAGAATCCTGGTAGCAATCCAATAGCCAAGCAAGGCTAATACACCAAGCAAGAAGTAACCAAAGTTGATCAGAGAGTCCAACCCAAAAGATAGAAGCAATAGGCTTCAGAACTGGCGACAGCACCTTCTCCAAAACTTGCGCACAAGACTGCCAGACTGCAGTGCGCACAAATGACTCTCTGTAACTTTGAAAGTTGTGTAAAATGAGAACTAGCGTCCTGTATTTATACTGGCTCTGGCAGGCTACCTGGGCTGACTTCTCATTCTGGGTACTAATTAATTCATATTAATTATCTCTCTCAGTCGACATCTCTTCCAAGGTTACATTCACTTCTTTTCTTGCTTCCGAAATATTCTAATCTCGTCAAAGGGTCACAATGGAGGTTGATACCTCCCGAAACTACCATAATATCAATAGACCTCAGTACAAGAGAAGAACAGATCTGGAAATCGATATGGAAGAATGATGGATGTGGTTGAGAACACCTCCAAGATACAATAGGAAAGTGAGATATGAGCTCTTGAATCACCAAGAGTCGCATACAAAGATTTAGTATATCAATCTCTTTCCCCTCTACTCATTGCATGAATCTTTTCGCTGAGTTGCACCCCTCTCTAGCTAGAAACTCTCTCTTGGAAATTCGGCCTCGCTAGATTTGGCCTCCATACTCCAAGAAATAGTTGTAAACCTATAGATATGATTATGGCTAACTCATGAGAGGAGTTTCCCTAGTTGTAGATGACAACACTGACCACAAATCACCAAATCTCAAACCCTCGATGCACCCTCCTTCAAGAAATTCGACCATCTCTAATAATAAATAAATATGGGTCCTAAAAACCCCCAATAGTGCCAAGAAAAGTCACTCTAGAGATGGCAAGTAGTCCCAAACCAAGATCTCCTTCAGATCCAACACCCTAGAGCCAAATCAAACTTCTTTTCCTCCAATTGTGCCCGACTATGCATAAAACCCTTCACTATTGCACCATGCTTCACAAATGACTGCTCAAATAGACTTGAACTGGATAGAATGGTGAGGATGGAATCTTTCACCACCTTGGCCAAGCTTGGACTAGGAAAGAAGGGATATTTCACTTATGTGTTGATCTCTAGGGTTTGTCTAGTCAAAACCCTCAAAACACTACTCAAGTTGCCATAGCTCAATTTGCAATTAGAAATGATCAAGAATTAGGAGTGAGGCGCCTTCATCTTATTTTTATACTTTAGCATTCTAATCCTCACTTAAATTATTAATTGGCTTTCTAAAGTCTATTTCTTTATTTACCTCATAATAGCCAATTAGCTTTATTTCCTTATTAGTCAAGGTCACTTTAATAATTTGACTTAAGCACCTTAATGACACAATTTAGCTACGTTAGTCCCCATTTTAGTGAGACTATCATCGAAGGGGAACAACTAGGCTACTATGTCCTCTAGATCTTGATCATATGGAAAAGGATCTTACAATGTATATATTTTTTCAAAACCATTTATAATAATTATTGTATTATATATTATATATAAAAACATAACATTCAATTTTTTCTTACTATAACATTAATTAACACACACACACACACACACACATATATATATATATGGCAACCAATAGGTTAATTTTCAATGGTATTTTTAATTCAATCTAATTAATATTAATTCACATTATGAATAGATTATATTCACAAAAATATTATAGACCACGATAGTTTGGTCCAAAATGTCAATTTTAAAAATGAATGCAACATCTCCGAAAAATTCTTCATACGCAAGGTCCTTCACAAATTATTGTCATTAAGGAAAATGAATCACCATGCATGCTTGTACTCATTTTCTCATGTTGTGCTAGAGTCCCCTAACAATATATTACTTGCTCACTCAAATGAGTTAAGTGGATTATGGCATGAGCAATTTGGTCACTTAAACTATAGCTATCTTTGGCAACTAAGTAAGCAAAATATGATCACTAATCTTTCACCTATCTCCTAATATGATAGTGTTTGTACTGAACGTGTTCTTAACGAGCATCTTCAAGATAATTTTGATAAAGGAAACCTTGGAGAGCTTCTAAAGTTCTTCAATTTGCTCACAATGTTATTGCAAGTTCTTTTCCTACCTTACATTTTCAAAGGCCCATTGTTTGCTTACATTCATTACAATGTGTTATTGCAAGTTCTTTTCCTACCTTACATTTTCAAAGGCCTGTTGTTTGCTTACATTCATTGATGACTACCCAAGAGACAATTGGTCTCAAAAGAGGGGCTTTTGACACTTTTCTTGTGTTCAAAAACTTTGGTTGAAAAGCAATCTAGAAAGCCTGTCAAATGTTTGCAATAATGACAATGAATACATCAACCACAAATTTGAAGACTATTGTCAAATGTTTGCAATAATGACAATGAATACATCAACCACGAATTTGAAGACTATTGTGCGACCAAAGGTATTCAGGTGCAACATACCATGCACCAATAGCCACTACAAAATGGTGTTACTAGAAGGAAGAATCGTACCTTGGGCGAGATGGCAAATTTTTCATTGTCCTTTCTAGAGGTCTTGCCCCATTGTTTGGCCTAACACTATCAATTGTACCAGCTATATTCAAAATGGTACACCTCATAAAGTTGCCTCAAGTAGATAGAAACCTTCTTTTACCAATCTCAAAGTCTTTGGGTGTAATACTTGAGCCTAAATCCCCAAATAATAACACAAAATGGATATACAAAATAAGCCTTGCATCTTTGTTGACTATCGACACTTGAACTGATCATCACCAAGGTGTTTGATTTGATCAGCATCATCCTTCACATTTTGCATCTTCATATGGTGTTCCTTCTTTTGAGTTGACTTCTCCTACAAATGATAATGATCTTGATGCACAACATGACAAAGTTCATCCTCCACTTCTTAATTAGGGTCAAAGAAAAAATGAAGTCCTCTCTTCAAAGAACCTCCTATAACATTTATGGCTAGTGCTTCAAAACAAAAGGATTTTGAGTAGGCCCATGGTATTGAAAAAACCAAGTCCTCTCTTCAAAGAACCTCCTATAACATTTATGGCTAGTGCTTCAAAACAAAAGGATTTTAAGGAGGCCCATGGTATTGTAGAGTGGTACACAACCATGAAAGATAAGTATAATTCCTTACTGAAAAATAGCACTTGGGACTTGGTCCCTCTTCCAAAGAGAGGACATTGATTTAATGCAAATTAAATTATCGAACCAAGTATGCAACGAATGGAACTATAGCCAAGTATAAGGTAATTGATTGCTAAGGGTTTTTCTCAA
The DNA here is from genome assembly GCA_009831015.1 of Picea engelmannii. Taxonomy (NCBI): domain Eukaryota; kingdom Viridiplantae; phylum Streptophyta; class Pinopsida; order Pinales; family Pinaceae; genus Picea; species Picea engelmannii. The sequence goes on from WSFP011474848.1 coordinate 15,326, forward strand.
ATTGAGGGCATTAACTATACTTAAACCTATACTTAAACCTTTGCACCCATGGCTAAAATAAATTCTATTTACCTTGTTCTCATCTCATAAGTGAGATAATGGAAGACTATGGCTGCTTGGTTTTTTTGTTATATCATCATTTCTTTTTGTATAGACATTAGTCTTTTTTATCTGAAATTGCAGTATAACTACATTATTTTGGACTATTCATATAGGGTGAGAGAATGATTGGTAAAATTATGAATTATCACTCTCAAATATTGTATTAAAGGTTTCATCCTACTTGAATGTCCTTATGGGGAATGTACTTAGTACACATGCACTCTTTTGGACAATGTATTTTGCACTTCATGTACTCCTTTATGAGATCAGGATATATTAATATATATTGAGAAATATTCTACTTGAAAAAAACAGTGAACAATACATCAAGAGATGTGAAAGGCTTCATATACTCCTTTATGAGAAGCACACGTATTAATATATATCGAAAAAAATTCTACTGAAATACAAAGTGAATAATACACCAAAGAGATGTGAAAGGTGCAAGGTGCCTTTCTTCATGGAAATTTGCAATAAGAGATATGCATGGAGCATGTCCTTGATTTATCCAAGACTCTTCACTTGTGTGAAACCTTAAGCAATCCTTGTATGCTCTCAACAAGGGGCTTAGTATGAGAAGATGGAATCATTTCTTTTCTCTTTAGTATATTATCATTGCCACTTAGATTCAAATGTTCATAATATTATCATTGCCACTTAAATTCAAATGTTCATATTTAGGCAACAAGATGGTCAACTTCTCCTCTTTTTTCTCTATTTGGATGATCTCATATTCTTATGAAGAGTTCACCTACTGGTCAACTTCTCCTCTTTGTTCTCCTCTTTGTTCTCTATGTGGATGATCTCATATTCTTATGAAGAGTTCACCTACTGGTCAACTTCTCCTCTTTGTTCACTATGTGGATGATCTCATATTCTTATGAAGAGTTCACCTACCTTTGATCATGTGAAGTTTGCTCCTTATCAAGAATTCGACCAGACAAAGTTAGGACTCCACTATTTTCTTGGTTTATAGATCCCTAGCTTATTTTGTATCGATAGCTTGCTGCCACCGTCTTGTACTTTGCTCATAATGGTCTTGATATATGCTATGCAGTTGGCTTCGTTTCCGAGTTCACACAAAAGACATACGAGCTTCATTGGAAAGCCAAGGATTAATCACTACATTAAAAGGACACACATGGCATTTGGTGTTTCTCTGATGGTATGCAGATTTAATGGGCTATCCTAACTCAAATTGGATTGGTAGTCACAATTGACCACATGTCCACCTCTAACTATGTCTTCTATCAGATTTAGTGGATTATACTAAGTCAAATTGGGTTGGTGATCACAATGACCACATGTCCACCTTTAACTATGTCTTCTATCTCGGCTCTAGTCACATTGTTTGGTCCAGCAAGAAGCAACCACATGTCCACCTTTAACTATGTCTTCTATCTCGGCTCTAGTCACATTGTTTGGTCCAGCAAGAAGCAAGACCGTTTCTTCCACAAGGGCAAAGTACCAAGGCGTTCTTGACACTCCTACTGAATCTATTTAGACTCAACAAGCTTTGTCCAAGTTTAGTTTTCAACAGGTGCAACCTACTCTAATTTCAATTTTCAAGTTTAGTTTTCAACAGGTGCAACCTACTCTACTCTAATTTTCAAGTTTAGTTTTCAACAGGTGCAACCTACTCTACTCTAATTTGGTGGGACAATCAAAGTGTTATATATATTACCAGCAAAGAAAAACAACACACCAAGCATATAGAAGTCCACAT
>ML878852.1:2254-17152 GCA_009831015.1 Picea engelmannii
TTATCAGTTTCAGCTTGCTCATTTCTAAAGATGTTTTTTAAATTATTATTAATATAATTTTATGGGAGAATTTTCTTTTGGAAAAAAATTATAATTTTCAATGAAATATCATTTTGAATTAAATGTTATTTTTAAATATCATTTTTAACGTTGACATTTTATATAATTTATTTATTATAAAGTATGAAAAAATCTATAATATTTAGGATTATTTGTTTAATTTTGTTCATATAATTTTAAGACTTAGTATGTAAATATATTATTGTATGTAAATAAAATTTAATTATTTGAAATAAATTGTTGTTTTGTAAGGGGGTAAACTTCTAACTCTTGTTAGATGTCTTTAGGTCTTGGATTGTTAACCTTTAATGAAATTTTACTTTATATTAGATATATAAAAATACATTTCTGCTCATTACATAACACTATTCTAAAGCTCAATTGTTTGTTAGCATCTGATCAATAACCCTCCTGCGAGCATAGGAGGATACTATAAAAACAAAATAACATAATGAGTGTCTCGGAGGATGGTCCAAAGAAAACAACACAGACTTCATGCAACTCTGAATGGAGGACCGAGACCATAAAGAGAAATCAATAAACACAGACGGTTTTTGTTAAGCCGGGATTGTTGTCCACCCACGGAGTATAAAAACTCGTTTTGACATGCAAGCAATCTTGGAGCACCTTTTTGGAGAGAGTGTCTGCAGCCTTGTTAAAGTCCCTGTAAGTATGGTGGAAAGATAAGCTATTAAAATTAAAACGAAGCTCCTGAATTCGAGCCTTCCAACCCTTCAATGCTAAAGAACGAAGACTACCCTTGCCATTACACCAGTTGATCACCAGCTTTGAGTCCCCGCAAATAACAAGAGTCTGAAGATTTAAAAACTTCGCCAAAAAAAGTGTGGTCCAAACGCCCAACAACTCCGCCCTATTGTTTGTGCCAACACCAGAATTAAAAGTCCACTTGTTAACATATTTCTTTAAGTCAAAAGAAGATGCACTCTTATCCAATTAAAAATAGTTTTAGGTCATATCCAAGACTAAAAGGTTGTTTCAACCTAGATAATATACACGAGAAAGCCAATATCCCATGTAGTCAAAGTTGAAGCTACTTCTAATTAACATCTAGCTTTAATTCCATTCATAAAACTAAAAACTACAATTTAACATCTTACCATGAAGTATCACATAAATTTTATTTGGCTAATAAAATTAATATTTATGTGTCATTACTCAAAATAATAACTTATTTATAAATTAAAATATAAATAATTAATTTAATAAATATTATGAGACTTTGAATTCATTGTAAATATTATAAAGTTTATAGAATTATTAATTTGCAAATTTAAAAATCAATTGCATCATTTAAGTTATATATGAAAAAGAGTCTTAATATCTTTATTTCAAACAAAAAAAAATGGTAACATTACATTTAATATATGTTTGAAGATATTAAATTGTAAAAGGTGTTGCAAGCATGTCAACCAAAACAACAAAAGCATCGAAGTGTAAATAGTGTAAACCAGGACCCAAAAACACAAGTTTGACCAAAGAGAATCTCAAACATCATGAAAAAGTGTTCAACCTCAAGTGCCACTAAGAAGCTTTTAAAAGGTGGGCATAAAATATTATGCCTACACTTATACCAAACAAATTACTCAAACAAACCTAAGCACCATAACCCACACATGGGTTAGTGACTAAGGAGCCACAAAGTATCCAATCAAAAAAAAGCTCAAAAATTGGGGAAACTAGTTGAAACCCATCATAAATTAGGCATGCAAGGGATGAAACTTTGCCAAAAACACTAAGGAAAATATGGTAGAAAATCATAACCTTCATCCACCTATCTACCAAAATAACACTTGAAACCATGGAGCAAGGAAAATTGCCCCATTGAAGAAGTCACCACCAAAGGAAGAAGCATGGGGCAACAAGAAGTTAGTGTAGAATCCACTAGTGGATACCAAAAATGATACTTATCATAATGACCACCAACAAGAAGTTAGTGTAGAAACTTATCATAATGTATATTTTAATTAAAAATTAATATTTTTAATTTGACAATTATTTTTACAAATTTATATTTTAATAATTATTATAATATTTAATAATAATAATAATAATATTTTAAAGAAAAATGAACATTTTTATTTTTAAAATTATTTTTACAAATTCAATCATTATAATTTTTTTAAAAAATAAACATTGATCAATGATGAAATATTTAAAATATGAAAGTTGTAAATATTCATGTAGTCTTCTTCATCTTACAACAAATGAGGTATAAAAAAACTACATTTAATATTATTTTTAATTTCTTGTTATCATGATTGGATGGCATTAAATTTAATTAGGTTAGAATTAGTAACGACGTAGTGAGCTTGTCACATCATTAATCTAAGGTAGGTTAGAAAGTGTTAGTGACAACTCCTAATTCTATTATTCCCTGGTAGGTTAGAAAGTATTACTCTTAGATGCTTGCCATCTATGGAAAATATTACATGATTGAATCCACATTCACATCACATCTCTCAAAGAGATGAATACGCACTTGGACTTTTGTCCATGCTTCAAGATTTGATCACTTTATATTTTTTTATTATTTTTTTATTAGGTCATTAGAGATTCACCTCAAAGTATTTTTTACCTTTGGATTTGTTATTTTTTCTTTTTTCCTCTATGCGATCATGATCTTTAATTTTTTTTCTTTATATAGCTTGTTTTTTTTGTTTTTTTAACCATTTCTATTCTTAATAATCAAATTCAAATAATCTACATGATAGTGCATTAGATTTTTTAAACCATTTCTATTCTTAATAATCAAATTCAAATAATCTACATGATAGTGCATTAGATTTTTTAAACCATTTCTATTCTTAATAATCAAATTCAAATAATTTACATGATAGTGCATTCTCATATTATAGTTCTTGGTTCCATCCAAAACCATTACACTCTATAATACTGTAATCAGGTAGAACTTTATTTAGGCTGAGCTTTATACGCAAAATTGTTTCCTTATTTCTCTAGCTTAAGTCAATTTTAAGAAATTTGTTTAAATAATTTCCTTTTCCTTCTAAAGTTTTCATGGCCCACAAATGGATGGGGAGATTTGACAAACTCACCTAAACCAATATTGTTGAGATATAAATGATCATAGTTTAGTTGAAATTCAAGAACCATAGATTAAAAAAAGGTTCACTGCCACCTTAGAACCATAGTCCTTCCATAACCTTTTTATGATCTTCTGGATTAGTATAAAAATATGATAAAAACACTTCTAGATAGAAAACTTTTTTTTTCCACAAAAAAATTTCACTTTATATTTATATGGCAAATATAAACTAGTCTTTACATAATGTTCCCATACATCAAAAATCTCCAAAACATTGCTTTCACCAAAAAATGAAACTGACAAACTGAAATCCTAATAGACATTGCGGCCTCAACAAAATAACCAATCTTCCATGAGGCAGATAGGAGAATGGTATATCAAGTGCAACATGAAACTAACAAGGAAACTGAAGAATTCCATTACAAAGACATCCGAAAAAGAAGGAAAGTAGGGAAATCCCACCCCAAAATAGAAGTGCAAGTCTGAAACTCAAAAATCGAAGGATCTAGAAAAGTTCAAGTGATAAAAGAGGACCCTCATGTTCCTCAACGCACTGGAAATAGTAGATCTTCCTAGGATCTTTGAGAAGAGCCTACTTTGAGAGACTATTTGCCATTTTGTTGTCTTCTCTGTAAACATGGGCAAAGGAGATAGGATGGAAAAGATCAATTAGTCTCCTTAGTCTGAGTTTCCAACAGTCCAATGTAACAACTTGGAGGCGACCCTTTCCCTTCAACCAGTGTATGATAACCTTGGAGTCACCTTGAACTTGAATGGTGTGGATGGAAAGCCGGGAAGCTAGGGTGAGAAGTGTCCAGGCTCCCAACAATTCCGCTCTGGTGTTTGTCCCCTGCCCGCAGTTGAGAAGCCATTTGTAGTTGCATTGTCCATTCAACTTAGTAATGCCTCCTGCACCACTATTCAAGCCCGAGGACTCTGTCGTCCCATCAAACCAACCAACCGGCCCATCCAATGTGTGGCAGCTTCACCCCTTTATCTGAACAACATTCATCGACTTCTCTATGTGTTCCTTCATGGTAGCTATAACCCGGTGAACCACCCTCTAAACAGATGAGTGTTGATCTTCAAATAGCATTGTGTTCCTTTCCTACCAAATAAACTAGCAGGTGTATGTCGATAGAGTTGTATGAAGAGCTTTGTGTTTATACCAAGAATTGAAGCAATCCACTAGATTGATGCCAATCCAACTGTCCAATGAATTAATATGTAATAATAATCTTCTCCAAACCGCCAATGTAAATTCACAATCAACCAACAAGTGGTGAGTGTTCTTGTTGATGTTTAGACAACATCGGGAAGACATTCTCTAAAGATAATAATTAATAATATAATTATTATTGATTATTAAATATCATATATAATAAGTAAATGATAATAATAAATAGTTATTGATTATTCAAGGGACGCATCCTTTCATGGATGATCACCTTATGTTCCCTATATATGGAACACTCATCATTGTAATAAAATATCAATCATATCTTATATGAATAACAACAACATGTTATCAGAGCAGGTTGACTGGGTGTGTCTCCCTCACGAGAGAGCCCAGGATCCTGAGAGAAGATGATGGTGTCTGTCACCAGAAGTGTGTTGATCCCCGTTGCACAACCTAAGTCTGCAATTTCAGGATGACTGCAGATCCGGGAATATTTGCATCAGCGTGGTGAGAGTGGTTTTGCACGCTCTTTGCACTAGGGTTTCACTCTTTTTAGGTTGTGTGTGTGGTCGTTTTCTGTCAACTAGGCATTGTGGAATTTACAGTTCAAACTGGAAACCGATATCGCAGTGATGGTTTGAGAAAGAAATTGCGATTAGGGTTTGTGAGTTCCATGCTCGGAACGACGATAGGATGAGCACATTTTCTATCTTGTCATGGAGCTCTGCGAGGGTGGAGAATTGTTTGATAGGATCGTTGCCAGGACATTTAAATGAGCCATTGTTTCCATTACACGCACCATTGTTGAAGTTGTCCAACTATGTTCGATTTTGTGCGGACGTTGCACGATGGGATCGTCTTGTTCGAGGGTGACTGCCTTTTTTTTTACAGGATTGTGTCACGACTATTTACGAGAAATGGTGGCGATATTCACTTTCCGGGAAGGAGTTTTTATCAGTCAAAGGACTCGGGTCCACTTGGAAATGGAGCAGTCATTGACATGAGAGACAATGTCTTTGTGTGTTCCGTAGTTGGGAAGGTGTGCATAGTTTTCAGGGAGGAGACTCGACAACGGAATGTGGCAGTGGTCAAAGTCGTCGATCCACCTTAGACTGCTGACAATTTTGACTATGATGGGAGCCTGGATGGCAGGAACAAATCCATTCCAAACAATGAATGACTCTGCTGAGATGTGTTTAACCGAATCAATGTGGAAGGTGATTCCGACACACATTCCATTCTACGCTTGCATGGTTGTCTCATCTGCATATCCATCACGTCAGTGATAACGATATAACATTTAAAAAAAGATGTTGTTGTCCATGAGAACACCCTCACCCTAAGGATCACAATGTTTAATGCTTCCTTCAGTTTATAAGGTTTCTGAGTCGTGAAAGGGTTAAAAGCATGGGCAATCCGAGTCATGAAAGGGTTAAAAGAATGGGCAACAACGACAACAAGAAATATGTTGTCTTAGTGGGATGTAATTATCCCAATACTCAAAATGAACTTCATGGATGTGTGAACGGCGTTATGAGGATGGAACACATCCTTATTCATAGCTTCCGCTTTACCAAAAGAAAATATTAATCTCCTTATCGACAAAGATGAGTCGTTTACAAAGCCCATTGGATAAAACATTTGCATGGCTCTCGTTAAAGACCTTCCAGCATGATATCAAAGAGAGACATTGCCAAACATGATGCTCAAAGATAAGAAGTCTCTAGGAGCAATGTACCTCCCAGGATGGGACCATGCTAGATAGTAGAGATAGTTCCAATGATTTTGGATACAGTGAGTCAAGATTGATTGTAGTACAACTATGGTAGATCCAGTAGAGGAGGCAAAAACATTATCAGACTTAAAGGGAGCAGGTGTAGCAGTCCCAATACATGAGTCGAGCCATGCAATGTTGATGAAGCAACATGGAAGCAATTCTAGTATATGTAGAGGCACTCCTAGGGAGAAGAGATTGAGTTACCTCCATAGAAGGAGGAAGAGCTACCTTCAGTGTCAGAGAGAGTAGAGATAGAGAAGGAGTCACCTCCAACTCCAGAGGGAGTTTTGATGTTTGAGGTAGCATAATGAGACATTCTCCCTAGAGGGTCCTATGTGGACTAGCAGGGGGGGAATGTGGACTTCATACTAACATGCCTCAGATGGTTAGATGAAGGAACCAAGACATTGGTTTCATGAGGCAATCTCGATATGTCTTGGGGGACAATGGTTCCATGAGGGAACCTCGATATGTCTTGTGAGATATTGAGTCCATGAGGGAACCTTGATATGTATTAGACATTGTTTTCATGAGGAAACCTTTATATGTAAAATAAGGTCCAAGATTACATTCCCTTTCAAGACAGTTGAGCCATTTGATCCCATTGATCATGTCGCTCCACTTAATGTTTCCAGAGATATTGTAGTAGGTCGAAAGATACTTTCATGGGCTTGTCAAACTTTGCAGGAGGAAAAAGGACATGCAAATCCTCATGGTACCTTTCGAGAGAGAAAGAGACCTCAAAGATATTCGTGTTATACTATAGTTATAAGCCACATCATTGATTCCAATCCTTCTTGTTATGAGGAGGCATCTAGTCAGCCAGTATGGAGAGATGCCATGATGAAGGAGTATTAGTATATCATGAAGAATGATGTGTGGGATATTGTTCTGAGACCTGAAGGAAAGTCTGTAGTGACTTCCAAATGGATCAAACATACAACTAACGGAAGCATCGAGAAGCACAAAGCAAGATTTGTTGCTAGAGGATTCTCTCAGGTGGAGGGAATAGATTATGAGGAGACATTTTCTCCTGTTGCTCAATACACTTCTATCCAGACAATTATTGCCCTCATAGCATCCATGGGTTGGAAACTATATCAGATGGATGTGAAGACAACCTTTCTCAATGGAAAGATTGAGGAAGAAATATACATCGATCAGCTAGATGGTTTTGTCATACATGAGAAGGAGTCCCATGTGTGTAGGTTGAAGAAGGCCCTATATGGACTCAAGTAGGCACCTCGAGCTTAGTATGCGAGGATTGATGGACACCTTGTTAGCGACATTATTTGTCTTGGGCTCAAAAATACCCAAGTTTGCAGGTTACACGGGAAGCGCCCCAACGTAACGCGGGAGAATCTCTTTTTCGATCACAAGTCAAGCGAGCGGGCGAAGTTTTGATGTCAACAGCCGAGATCCACCTACAAAATTGATCGACGTGCATTGGGATTTCGGGGCTGCCAAGTTGCCCGAGATTTTGCACGAAGGATAGCGCCAATAGTTCAAGGAAAATATGGGTCGTCCGATCTAGTTGAGACAGGTGGCAGTGAGTCGGTGTATCGGGGATCGGTGTTTCGGGAGACGAGGAGCCTCCCATTCTTTACAGCTGAAATCGTCGATCAACGAAACATTGAAAGCACCTTTGGAGCCAAGCCCACGATCCCAGCACCAGGTCACATCAAGCGAGCCTGTAGATGGGGGTAGCCCCCCTTTTATAATAGCGAATATTATCTGGGCCATTCATCTGAAGGGCACGTGGCGCACATCCGTGTCACATCGGCATTCGGAAGTTCAAGGGGTAAGCGCACCTCGTCTTTGCACCTCCCGAAACCTCGAATCCCGAAACGCCGAAAACGCCCAGAATTAGGCTCATGGTTTTGGCGCCTGGTCACAAAGGAGCAGGCCTAAAGGAGGGGCGCTAATGTTTATCATTCGACGAGATGGGCCCCAAAGCACCGAGAGTGATCTTAGCCGTTCATCCTGGATGAACACGTGGTGTGCGATTAGGTCCTCCCGGCATTTCACCCATCGCGATTTCAAAGTGTAAGGAACAACTCTCTCATATCCCCGAAGCGCTTAGCATCGAAGACGTCTCGGAGCCGGACCTGCAGTATTGCCGAATCAGTTCATAACCCTTAGATTAGTGGGGGGACGCGTGGCGACCGTTAGGCTCTCCCGACATTTCTCCCATCACGATTTAGAAGAAAGAAGACTTGCTTCTTCATATCCACGAACCCCGAAATGCCGAAAGCACTCTGGAAGATAGACGTAGGGTTACGGCCCGTGGTCACTTGAGAAAGTAAAAGGGGTTGTACAAAGGGGAGGCCAAAAGCGCTGAGTTGAGTTTCAGAAGGGGGCATTGTGTTCTCCAGATGCCGGTTCGATGTAATCTAGATCTCGATACCTGCTGGGAATGAATGAAGAAGAAAGAGGGTGGTTGAAACCTCCCCTCACTCATTAATTGCAAAGTATGGGTGTCCCAGCCGAAAGCCTGCCCGAGATGGTCTTTTGTACTGGTTCTTTTCATGGAAGCCACGCCGAGTCCTCGTCTCACCAGGAAATCCTGCGCACGCTAATTCAACATTTAAGGGCTCAACTACCCCCTGGCACGAGCCATGCAGAATTAAGGTGGTGTATGACAGAGGAGTGTAGGCCAGATTTGATTGAAGAGAGTCCTCGTCCCGAAAGTCTAGTAGGCCTCTGTTGGGTAAATGTTTAGGAGTATATGTACTTAGTTTTGATATTTTTCAAGCTATCGATGGTAGAGCGAAGCTCCCGATTGTAATGTTTTAACATACACTCTAGTTCTCTGGTTATGCATCTGTATGTAAGATTTCTTGTTTAATTAAAGACAGTTTCCTTATTCCATCTAGTTTTCATCTCATACTGAGGGATTTCATGATTGACTGATTCACATGAATTATTGCAGTTGTGTTATGATAAAGGATTTATTGTGGCACTATTGTATTCTCTAGTTTTCTGCGTTTGAATGTAAGAAGATCTCGCGTTTAAATGCATTCTCCTACAATCTGCTAGAAACCTAATGTTGACAACAGACCTTTGCATCTCTCTGATACAAGTCTTCCCCCTACTCACCCTTACTACAACTCATTGTCTAGAGTATGTCTAAGACCTCACTTGCCCATGCATGCCTGGCCTAGTTTCGGAGTTGCAACAATATCATTCGAGTTTACTTCCATTCGATCACCCCTTTCATACACAAATCGTGACATAAACTGATGGGCGTCAGGCTCTGCTCCTGCTGCAATCCAGGAGTGACTTCTGACGCTAACACACCTGATGAGTTTGGGCTTCAACAAAAGTGTTGTTGATCCCAACTTGTACTACAAGACTGTTAACGATGAGGCCCTAATCCTGGCCCTCTACGTTGATGATTTATTCTTCACCGGTACAGAGAGCCTTATTATTGAATGCAAGTATGCGTTGGCCTTTGAGTTCAAGATGAAGGACCTTGGTATGATGCACTACTTCTTGGGACTAGAGGTGTGGCAAAGAACTCATGAGATCTTCCTAAGTCGGGGGAAGTACACAGTTGAGATATTGAAAAAGTTTGGGATGTTAAACTGTAAACCCATGGCTACACCAATGATGATGAATATGAAGAAACTAAGTGTGTCTTATTCCTATTATGATGAAATTGATTTGACTTTGTAGAGACAACTGATTGGATAATTAATGTTTCTGGTTAAACACCAGATCAAATATTTGTTATGCAGTGAGTGCACTTAGCCAATTTATAAGTCAGCTGAGATAGACACACTAGATTGTTGTGAAGCATGTGTTGAGATACTTGCGAGGCACAGTTCAACATGGTCTGAGATGTACTTCTAGTATTGATATGATATGGCAGGAATATATTGACTCTGATTGGGCAAGGAGCGCAGTGGACAAAAAGAGCACCTTTGGGTGTTGCATCACTTTGGATCTTCCATGGTTTCCTGGTGTAGCGGGAAATGAACTTTTGTGGCTTTGAGCACAACTGAAGCAGAGTACATTGCATTAAGTATGACTGTCTATGAAGCAGTGTGGCTTCACAAGCTCCTTGCAGATTTATCTGGACATGTGCTAGATTCCACCATTATTCATTATGATAACCAGAGCTATTTGAAGCTCTCAGAGAATCCAGTGTTTCATAACAAATCGAAACACATTGAGATCAAGTACCATTACATCTGAGACATGGTGCAGAGGAAGGCCGTATTGGTGCAATGCCTTCCTACAAATGAGCAGGTTGTTGATGTTCTTACCAAACCCCTTACCAAGGCGAAGTTCGAGTACTTCCGTGATAGACTTGGTGTGGCAGAGAATGCCTCCCTCACTGAGAGGTAGTGTTGATGTTTGTAGCTTCCTGAGACATTCTCCAGATCGTACTACTCCGTGACTGAGTTGAGTTGATCTGTGATGACACTTATCTGAGAAGGGATAAGTGGGGCACTTATCTGAGAAGGGATAAGTGCAGTTGGGCTTATAACCCAACGTCCCATGTGGAGAGCACATGAGGACATGTCAAGGGAGTTGACCCTTGACGTCACACACTATGGGAGATGACCCTAGTGTTTCTAGAGGGTGTAGCCTCTAAAAGTCCACATGGAGTGCCATGTGTGACAAATTTCTCCAGATCGTACTCCTCTATGAATTGCGTTGAGTTGATCTGTGAGGACACTTATCCGAGAAGGGATAAGTGCAGTTGGGATTATAACCCAACGTCCCTTGTGGAGAACACATGAGGACATGTCCCATGAGGACCCTAGTGTTTCTAGAGGGTGTAGCCTCTATAAGTCCACATGGAGTGCCATGTGTGACAAACTTTCTCCAGATCGTACTCCTCTTTGAATTGAGTTGAGTTGATATGTGAGGATACTTATTCGAGAAGGAATAAGTACATTTGGGCTTATAGCCCATTGTCCCATGTGGAGAGAACATGAGGACATGCCAAGGGAGTTGACCCTAAGTGTTCCTAGAGGGAGTAGCCTCTAGAAGTCCACATGGGAGTGCCATGTGTGACAAATCTTTTACTACTATGGTGTTTTTGTACCACTGGCGGAGACTGCATGTCTCTGGACAGTGGTTGTGTACTACTATGGAAAGATATCTCCCTAGCTAAGAGGGAGTGTTGATGTTTCAACATCAGGCATAACTTCTCCTATATTGGTCTACAGACCAAGGGAGATAGGATACATTTATCAAAAAGGTGCACTTGTGGTAAATGGGCCCAGACGTAGTCCTTCCTTGATCATGACAAGGAATAATATGGACTTGAGGTGCTTGAAGTGCTTTCCACGTGTCAGTTAGCATCAAGCCGACATTCACTCATAGGTGTGTGCCTGTGGTGAAAATATCCTGGTGTGGTTTTTGTCCTAGTCATGGTGATTTGACAAGGAATGATAAATACACAAGATGCCATGCTATTACATGCGGACCCAAATGAGCCTAATCTTAGAGAGAGTTAATTGGCTCAGAGGGAGAGTCGCAAAAGGAGTTTCTCCTCAGTTCAGGTGGGAGAGAGATGTCTCCCAAAACTGACAGACAAGTGTCATGAGTCTAGGGTGAAGTTTGTATACTTCAAAGACAAGAGTGGCATGTTGCAGAATGTCTCCCTCGTTGAGAGGGAGTGTTGATGTTTAGACAACATTGGGAAGACATTCTCTAAAGATAATAATTAATAATATAATAATTATTGATTATTAAATATCATATATAATAAGTAAATGATAATAATAAATAGTTATTGATTATTCAAGGGACACATCCTTTCATGGATGGTCACCTTATGTTCCCTATATATGGAACACTCATCATTGTAATAAAATATCAATCATATCTTATATGAATAACAACAACAATTCTCACGATTCTTTTTCTAGAGAATACAATAACCAGATTATGTGAATCCTCTCCATTGTATAACCTCCCATGTAAGAATTTTGTTTTCAACCGCCAGCCAAATAAAAATTTTAATTTTTAAAGGGTAGGCCCAGGAGCAAAGTGCCTTTCTCCAATCGCGAGTAGTATGGATACACTTCATTTTTTCCACTGCCAAGTAAACATTTTTAACCGAGGTTATTCCTGTCTGGTCTCCACCCGTCCAGATCAAAGCATTTGGTGTATCATGTAAGAGGATTCCTGAATTTTCCATTCTATATGTAAAGGCCCCACTAGTTCCAATGCCTCTCCAGAGTACCAGTTGGTTGCTACCAAACCCACTCGGGAATCCTCAATAGCCTGGTGAAGATAGTGAATTCCTTTCCGATTAATGTCTTGTATAAATTCCTCTAACAGTAAAGTTGATCCCCCCATACCCAGGATGTGATCTCTACCGATCAAAATAGAGTGCCCCGTACTGGGCCTCCAAGCAATCCAATGCATAAGTATATGCACTGATTTTGATAAAAAGGACCAGGATTGTGATCCCTTTGTCAATGAAGTGTTGATAGTATGAAACCATCTATCCACTGAAACAAATGGAAAATATTTGTATTTTAAAACCTGGTGCCAAAGGCCATTGTGCATCAAAGCCCTCCAAAGGGTCTTAGCTGCCATTACTCTGCTAAAACAAAGAAGGTTTCTTAGTCCCCACCCCCCAAATATATTTGGGTGAGCAATAAGGTTCCAATTGCAAAGATGGAAGCTTTTTTTCTTCTTGCAACCGGACCAAAGAAAACCAAAAATAAGCTATCTGTTGGAAATATTTTCATTGATGGCAAAGGATGAGGCAAAGGAGGAAGAAGAGTTTTCAGGTAAGAAAATCAGTGTATGGTTGAATTTTGGATGGGCGCGTATGATTGCTGCAGAGTGTCGCCGACAGCCGTCAAATCTGCAGAAGCTGCGAGGGAGAACATATCTGAGCCGTAGGATCTGAGAAGAAAACCTGACAGTCGTTGGATCTGTAAGAGTCGTGCAGGGGTTAAGCCCTAGTGTGCAGAGGAGAAATCCCAGACAAGTCATCGGGATATTGGAGAGAGAATAATAGCCGTTGATCTGGGCAGGACACGCGTCAGTATTCTGGTGAGGCATCGGGATATTGGCCATCGGGAAATCGGAGTTCCTGAGAACAAGTGAATCGAGACATCGAAAGTCTCGAAATCCCGGAGGAATAGGGACCGTCCATCTGCAAGGACAGGTGGCAAAGGATCGGGCGCCGTCGGAGTTTTGTTCATAGGAGAATTGGGGATCTCGGTGCCAAGTGACTTATGCATTGTGAAATTGCGATCAGTGAAATCCCGATGAGTGGGGGCCAGCTGTCAGCACAACAGAGTAGGAAGACGAAGGCTTAGTGGAGGCCAGCTGTCAGCGTAATGGAGCGTTGGGATTTGGACGATCGAGAATCCCGCGATTGTATGCATTGAGGCATCATAAACCCCGTAGCCCCGACGGGGTAAGGTTGTGGTCACGAAGTAATGGTCATGTGGACTCGGAGCTATAGCCAGCAGGGCTAGCACGTGGAAAGGGGTGCATCGGCATCGGGGATCGGGACTTTGAAATGACAAAGTCACTTGACATCAAAAACCTTGATTTCGCGAAATGCGAAATCGCGAGTGAATCTGGACCGTCAGATCCAGAAATGATCAAGACCATTGATTTTCTCCATATCGGAGTTTCGGGGATCGCGATTTGTAGTGGCAAAGAAACCATTACATCAGGAATGCCGAAACCCGATTTAAAAAAGGCGCGCGTAGGTTTAATTCAAATTTGATGAGGGACCCGAGCAATAGGGGACCCGATTTTCCCTTCGCATTATTGGTTCATTATGCCAAGATCTTAAACCCTAGTCGAAGATTATAAGAGCATTGTGGAGTAAACCAAAAGAGGTTGTTGGCGTTGAATGGTTTTGGACCCATGGTCTTAAGAAGGGGTCGATGGCCTTTTCTAGCAGTGATCTGCAGAAAAGGCGGGCGGTAAGGATTTTGATAGGTAGCCGGGGTCTTTTTGCAAAAAGTGGAGGCCAGTTTCTGATAGTAGGGACATCTACAGGTTGTTGAGGTCTTCTTTGCAGGCCGTATGAAAGGTTTGAGGAGGGAGGAACCTCATTGTGGCAGTTGGGATGACAGATCTACATTGACAGAGAGTTCTCTGCAGTGGGTTTAGAAACTAGAAGAGCGGAGGCATCATCTCCAGGTTTATTGTCTTGTTTAATAAGTGTTTAGGAGACTTTTGCAGCTACCTTACAATCAATAGATCTGTGTTTCCTTTAGAGATAATTGCAGTTGTTGTCATTACCACTAGAAAATTGTGCATTAATATGATTTCAGGATACAAGTCCTAATAAGATGCCAGAACTGTCTCTTATGAAAGAAGATGATGAACAACGCATAGAACACATGTGAATCCTAGGGTTGAAACTGCCTGATCCAGTGTGAAAATTTATGAAACGTGGTCAACAGCGAGTCTGAGGGTTAAAGCCTTCAGCAGAAGCATCCTACCAGTAGAAACTGGTGCTATCTTCAGGGGGTTGAAGCTCCCTTCCAGGAAAGGCTGGTAAATGAGAGAAGGTTGGAGCCTTCTGCAGGTAGAAGCACGCGTACTAGTAAGAGTCTGCACTAGTACAATGTTGTAAAACGTTTTCTTAATAATAATTATTGAAGACAGAGACAACGACAACGGTGGTTTTCTCCCGATTTGGGTTTCCACCTTAAATCCTGGTGTTCATGTGTCTTACTCATGTGCGTTGGTTTATTTGATGTTTACTGCACTGAATTACTGCTTAATAAACATCTAATGAATGAAGAAATTCATAATAAGATCTCTGAATGCACTCATGTTTTCTTAAGACTATACAATAGCTGGTCTCAACAA
>WSFP011474851.1:0-17152 GCA_009831015.1 Picea engelmannii
TCTGGGACAGATTTAAGTGTTAAGTATGATGTGAAATCAGACCATGAAATATACCATTAGAACATCAAATTAATTGAGAGCATATGTCAAGATCCAATTACAAAGCATGTATTAAGTCATAAGTTATAGCCTTGATCAAATCTCAGAGTTGTATTGTCTAACAATTACCTGACTTTTGTCACAAACCACAAAAATATCAAGGTTGTAATGAAATGCTCTAGATAACAAGTATAACATATATCACCAGGGATACAACAATGCTCAATTTGTAAAATCAAATAATGAGTATAGTGTTGTAACCATTAAGATGTGACTAGACATTAATGAATAAAGATGCGCCTAGAAATGACAAACTTTGCATGTAAGCGCTATCTCTGTGAACTGTAACATATATCATTAGTTTTAAAGACTTTGACTATGGGATTTAATAGTGAAATTATGCCTCAAATAATCATGAACATGGAGAACGATGCATGTCCACTAGGTCGTTAACATGTCTTAGGTGTTGACAGATATCTACAGAGTAAATGGAACCATGAAATAGTAGAACGTTTGCCCAAGACACAACTAAATGATTGTTTCTCAAGCATTGTGTATTTTTGCAGTTTAGGCAGTCAATAAAGAGATCCCAAATAACAGTTTGTGAGACAATGTTAAGCCCCCTATCAAGGTCGTTGGAGATCCTCCAAAGTCAATTTGTTATCAAGGAAGAAATGGCTTATTCATGCATCAAATCGTTTGCAAGCAAAGGGGGTTTTGACCAACATCACAACAAATTATTGCCTTTGCAGTTTGGACAACATATGAGGTTCTTGAATAGTTGTAAGGGAGACAACAATCAAAGAAGGTCGTTAGACTAGACTTAATATCATTTTGTTGACTAGGATCCTTGGGAGCAAGATGTATCCAAAATGTCGATCAAAAGGTGTGTGGAATGATGAATTACAAACCCTTGTATTTAGTAAATCAAAGATGGGACAACAAGGAAGATGAGCAATGATAACTTGATAAAACCATTCCAAGCATGATTATTAGGGCATCACAAATGCTTATACCAAATTTGAATCAAACATGCATTGTCTAAGCCCTAAGGTTCGATCTTTTAGGCAAGATTGGAAAAGAAACAAGTAAATCCAAACCCTCATAGGAATGCTAACAATAAGGATGTTCAATGGAAGAATAGGTTAGCATTAATCGAATGAAAAGATGTATCTATGAAGCTCAAAACAATCTGTATTCAATATGAAGCATGGTAAAACCCTAGATTGCAAATAAAATACAAAAAAGGGGAAAAATCAATTTTTTGGTTTTGGATGGTTGAAGATAATGATAGACCAGTGCCTTTGGAGGGCTATTGGGTCTCTATACTAGATCTAGGTGAAGCCCAGGGTTTAGGATAAAACAATGTTGATGGCACCCGAAAGATTGCCCCTCAAGCATTGTCTATAGTTAGAGGGTTCCCTTCAGAGTTGGATGGGAGGATTGGTCCATGAAGAAGCCTCTCGAGGTACTTGCAAGGTGATCTTAAAGGTTGGCCAAGGTAAAAGGACAAAGCCTCAAGACGTCCTACCTTAATGCAACGAACAAATATTCAATGGTCCAAAGCGGAAAGGCTAGAAAATCATACCTTGAGAACCCTTCCAAGTGGAGTGTTTCACCCTTCTTTGGCCTTGCAGTAGCCTTTGTCTTCCAACAAATCTAAAAGGTTCTTATCTAAACCCTTGAAAAAATACAAGCATTCAGTTAGAAAAATAACATATGCACAAGAACTCTTCAAGCAAGTTTTCTCATTAATCTCTAGCGATTTGAAATGAGAGAGGTCTCCTCTTTTTATAGGTGAGAAGCCTTCTCAATACAATACAATACAATACAATACAATTTGCTAGCTCAATACCACGAGCTCAAAACCATTAGCCTGGTCAAAACCATGGGAAAATACAACAAATAATATAACAAATCCCTCAAAACCCTCGAAGAGCAAAATAACCCTAAAAAATGGTTTGAGTGCAATAATAGAAACCACACGTGTGGGCTAGAAGATAAGGCACGCTCCTCAATAAAAATCATTGTTAAAGGAAAAGGTGAATACATAAGTCAAACATGGTCCAAGGACTAACTCCCTCAAACCAAGGAGTGATCTAAATATGAAGATAACCAACTCGAGAAGATGATGTCATACCCACATGTGTGGGCCATTCAAGTCAACATAAGTGGTATGTGTGGCCTTCTCTAAGTGAGCGCTCCTTAAATAGACTATAATAAATCATTTCATGTCATCCCATGGTCCAAATAACATGTAACCACCTCCATAATCTGTAACTAACTCCTCCAATGCATTAATAACTCCCACATGTGGTTCAAGGAGAGGTAATAATGCATGAGTGTGAATGCAATGTCCAATTGAGCAAGGAGAATGGATTTGAGTGGTCCATGTGGCATGTGTGATGACTTGGTGTCACTATGATGGCTCGATGCACTGTCATGGATCTCAATGCAGTGACACATATTCCAATGTAGTACATGGATTTCAAGGCAAATGACACAGATCCCCATGCGATGTCACGGATCTCTATGCATGGTATGTGTGGCCTCAAGTAGATGATGTCATCCCGTGGTCCAAATAACAACCTGTAACCACCTCCATAATCTATAACTAACTCCTCCATTGCATTAATAACTCCCACATGTGGTTCAAGGAGAGATAATAATGCATGAGTGTGAATGCAATGTCCAACTGAGCAAGGAGAATGTATTTGAGTCATGGTACACATATCCCAATGCACAACATCCACTTGAAGTGATGGGTCTAGCCTCTTAGCAATCCATTAGATGATAACACCTGGTGACATCTCTTAACACAACATAAGGGTTAGTTTTAATATTTGCCTCAGTATTACCAAGGGGAACAATATTAACCCTTATATATGCACCAAGTCCTAGGACAATCTATATTTCCTAAGCATCTAGGTGAAAAATAGGTAAATGATGAATAATAATGATGAAAGGGAAGGGAAAAAAATTCATGTGATGACCCTTGAATTCTTAGACATGCATAGGTCTTTTTTACTTGTTCATCTAGCTTTCATTGGCCATGATTTTTTTTATACAATAACCTTTGAGAGGGAGATTAACATTGAGTTACATGTTCTCAACATTGTTTCTTACTACCCCTTTCTGCCTTTTTCTTTAAATGTTCAGTTTATCGAACAAGTCCCTTTTTCTTTAGATATTCACAGACAAGCTAGGGACTAGGGGCATTGGCTTCATAGCGAGGTGGCATTGCTCAAGCATTTATTTCTGGATTCTAATTAGCTCTTCACCTCCAGGCTCTAGCATTTTTGGCTTTATTAATTCAGACTTTTTATCATTTGGACCTTTTCTTTTGACCTTTGAGAAATCATACATGATCAAGATAGAATATTTTTTATATGGATGGAATCAATGATACTGGAAAGGTGGAAAATGTCTAGCATGGTTTGGATGTGGAGAGCGCTATCAAGGCTAAGTATCCAATAGTACAAATTGATCTGAGAAATGACACTTCTAAAAGAAAACATGTTCCCCAAGGTATAATGAGGCAAATGATAAAACCATGCTATGTTATGAAGTGCTATTGGATGTGGTTAAGTGTTTACTCCTTTCATGACTAACTAGGAAGTCATAGCATCATATCCAAATGAACATCGATACATGGAATATCAAAATGAAGCATACTGAAACCATATTGTACCATCCGTAATGCATCTGTCATCTGAGGAGTGAGGTAGGAGGGTGAGCTAGACCACAACTGAGAAAGCATGATTATACATTTTATGGAGATCAAGACAAACTTTGTTTGGGTTTGGAGAAGATGAGCATGACATCTCATGCAAGCAACAACATGACACCCTTGTGAGGGTACCTATGAAAGTTTTCACTTTTGAGGGGTTAACAACCTGAAAGTAACATTTTGTATCTGATAATCTCCTTTCATCGAGTTGATGACAAGAAGAGAATCCCCATAAACCTATAATCGATCAATTCTTTCTACTTTGCCAATTTCAATAGGGATCTCAATGCCATCAACTCACCTGAACTATTAGTGCTTGTATCCAGGCCTGCTTTGAATTTGATGAAATCACCATCTGAAAAATACATTATACCTCCAACACTACTAAATGTTTGAAGCCCTTGCTTGCCCCCCTCAACGAAACCCCAAGGATATATTTTATTTATCATCAGTGCCCCAACTTGCCTAGGGTTTTTTTCCGTCACCTCTGATTTGCAACCTTGAAATAAACCATATATCTGCGAGAATACTTGGAAGGTTGGATTTTGCTTATCATTGAATAAACTATCATTGCGGGCTATCCAAATGCTCGAGATAATTATACAAGATAAAGCTCTGAAGGCCTTTAGTTCCTTCTTTCTAAACCAATTCTTCAAAGATTGTTTTATAGAATTGCCATTCCATAGATTTGAGATTCTTGTGATTTTTTCCGCATCCTTTCAAATTTGTTGCGCATATGGACAAGAGATCATTAGAGGTCCAATGTTTTCCTCTACTTCCCCACACATATAACATATGTTTGGTCCATTTTTGCCCCTTTTTTTAAACATATCCCAAGTCAAAACTTTGTTCCAAAGGGCTAACCATAAAAAAATCCTTGTTTTCTTAGGAGCCTTTATTTTTCAAATCTTGAACCACCACCAGACCTTCGCTTGCTCTACACCATCTATCATAACCTTGTATCCTTGTCTTGCAAAATGACTTCCACAAGCCTTATCTTGAACCCAAGCCAATGTGTCTACCTCTTTGTTCAATCTTATGTCCCTTCATTAGCTCTGCCACTAGAAGATTTCATCTTGCTTCCCTATGCTCTACCATACCCAAAGATTGTGCTATTTTCCACTCTTGTGACTAGATAGTGTTTCAATCCAACTCTTTTGCTTGATTTAAGTAATAAATACTTTTTCCATGCAAATGTTCTAGATAATCATTTGGAAGAAAATCTGCATTCTTACATCCCAAGATAGAGTCAACTCCCAACCTTACCTGGTTTTGCCTCCCTACCTTACAGGAAAAATTGTCTCCAATAATAGGAAAGGCAAAAACTAAGGTGTTCCGTTGATTTGACACATTCTTAATGCTCTTCCTGAGGTTTCTGTTCCAGTCTAACAGAGAACCCGGGGCTATATATTTCTGCTCAATTACTTTCGTCCACAATCTACCCTTTGTCAATAGATTCCAAAAACAATTAGCAGCTAGTGATTTCCCAAATATCATATATGTGAATGTGTTTAAGTCCCCAACCTCCCAGTTCCTTTGGTTTAGCAATATCCAACCATTTTTCCAGGTGCATCTCTTGGTTGTCATTTTTTTTTGTCCCCATAAAAAGTTGAAGCATCCAAGAGAAATAATGAGGAGGATAATGGACACCCCTATCTTAAGCCTCTGGATGGGTTGAAAAAGATTGATGCTACTCTATTTATCAGAACAACAAAGTTCACAGAGGTGACACAACTTATGATTAAGAAATGTCAAAGTTCATAGAGGTGACACAACCTATGATCCAATTAACCATAGAAAGATTAAAACCTACATGTATAAGATTTAACCTCAATAAGCCAATTTGTTCTGTCATAGCACCTTTGAATGATCTAGCTTTATTATCATTGCTTGTTTCTTTTTAGTTTTTATAAAATAAAGCCCCTTGTATGTAGTGCCAATAGCCGCATGGATTTGTCTTCCATCCAAAAAGCCAAATTGTTTTGATGAGATATCATTTGAGAGCACATCCTTCAATATCATAACGAATACTTTTGCTATTATTTTATATATATAGTTGCAAAGTGATATGGGCCTAAAATCATCAAAATTGTCTAGTTTTTTCTTTCTTCGGGATAAGAGCAACAAAGGTTGCATTAAAATTCCTAGGCATCTTGCTAAAGCTCTTGACTTCTTCTATAACCCTTAATAAATTCTCTTCCACCGAATCATAAAAGCCAAAAAAAAATTCAATAGTCCACCTATTGGGGTCCGAACTCTTGTCTTTCTTAAAGTATGACAAGACTGCCTTCAATTCTCTTTTGATATCTCTTCTAAGAGGGTCACATTTTGTTCTTCAGACACAAATATGGGAAAGTAAGATGCTGATTTGACTATTTCTGCTATGTTTGTTTGCTCTAGATTCTTGTAAATATTTTGAAAATGTATAGCTCCTATTCTAGCAATTTCACCATGGCTTCTTACCAAAGATCCATTCTCATCTTTCATTTCCCAAATTATAATAATCTTTTTCTTGAGGTTTGCATATTGGTGGAAATATTTTGTATTCTCATCACCATTCTTTAGCCATAATGCTCAGCTCTTTAGTCTCCACTCAACTTCTCTGGTAGCCAACGATTGCCTTACCTTGCTCTCCAATTCATTAAGCCTTAACCTTTCTTCTTCATTCAAGACTGCTCTAGCCTTATTCTTATGTATCTGGGTTATCTGTTATCTCTGCCTCTGCTTCCTTTAAGATTTTATCCTTGGCTTTGAATCTATCCGCCACTTAATCCATCACCTTACACTTGATTCTCTTTTTTGACTATGCAAACTATTCGCTGTTTGAAGTCCCCAAGCTATCATCATAACCCCCCTCCATTCATTTTTAATGAAGGTTTGGAAATCCTCCTCCTCTACCCAAATAGAGTTGAATTTGAATGGAGATGAGGGCTTGTCATTTTTCAACTATAAGAATATTAGGTTGTGGTTTGGGGCTTCTCCAATTTCAACCCACAACATGGATCTATCCACTTTCCCCAGAAGATTCTTATTCATAAAAACTTATCCAAGTGCTTGGAGACGTCTTCATTCTCCAATCTATTATTTCTCCAGGTCGGTGAAATATTGATTGGCTCTAT
Organism: Picea engelmannii; assembly: GCA_009831015.1. Taxonomy (NCBI): domain Eukaryota; kingdom Viridiplantae; phylum Streptophyta; class Pinopsida; order Pinales; family Pinaceae; genus Picea; species Picea engelmannii. The sequence continues at coordinate 6,889 of WSFP011474851.1, forward strand.
ATCGATGAAACTTGCTGCTTCGAAATTATATTTGAAATAGTCCCCTAACCTGTTCACTCTTGCTGAGATACCTCAAACCTTTGATCTGCACCAAGTGAAATTAAAGTCTCCTTCATTATTGGGATAGTATTGGTATTGGGAAAACTTTGTAATTACTATGATGATAGACAAAGGTATTTGGATAGTTCTTTGACCTTATGATGATAGACAAAGGTACCAAGAGCTATCCCAATACCTTTGTCTATCATCATAAGGTCCATATACATTTAGTACAGAAACATATATGCCCAAAGCCTTTACTTCAAAGGATGTTAATAAACTTGATACAAAAGTGTAAGCATTTATTAGAGGAACATTTGATCTCTATCCTGTGACAAGTCCCCTCGATAAATCTAAAACATCAATAGTGACAAAAGCCCAATTTTTTAAAACGGATTTCAATAACCCTATAATCTCCCCCCCATGGTTTCTTGTGTTAATTTTTGAGCTTGATTTATTAGATCTGATATTTTAGCTTCATTTTCAACACTTGAACAAATTCTTTAGATCACAATAAACTGAAAACCGATAACATAGAGCAACGTAAATAACAGATCACCAAAGAACACACAGATTTACCCTGGAGAAACCCAATAAGGGAGAAAACCCCAACAAAAGATCTTCCTCTTTATTAATGAATAAGCTTTGCAGATACAAAACCCTCAATGGGATGCTACAATACAAAAATACAAGAGAGAGAGGACGGCTAGAGACCTTTTCCTTGTGTTGCTTAATAGATCTGTTGTATAACTGAAGATCTGACCTTATCAAAGCTTGTGCAAGCCTACTTAACCCAATGCTTGATTTGAACTGACCTGGCTGAAACTTTCTGCAGCTCTGAATTGATTGATTATAACAGCAGATCTGTGGCTGCAAATTGAGGTCACTCTTTTGGGTTGAACCCTTGTTTAATGTGGCTACAAAATGGCACTAAAAACCTTTGAAAAATGCAGATCGAACCTTCTCAAAACCTCACGCTGGTTTCTTTTGGCAAGCTGGGCCGAACCCTCCTTTTGCTTGATCTCTTCACTGGCTGAATTTTTTTGCTTGAGCGTTCAATGTAGAATGATGGAGGAGGACAAGATCTATCCAATGGGCCCAAGATCAGGCCCAACACTCACTTATAACCCTTGCAACGAACTGGATGAGTGAGACGTTCATACCCTAGAAGAGATGGCGGCTAGGTCAACTGTAGATTTGAACTTGTGTATAGCAAATGACCTTCCATTAGTCTTTTATGCTTTTGGATTGGATCAGATCTAATTTCATGTTGGGTTATGACCACTTTCTAGAAGCATTAGGGCTTCTTAGGTTAAGTCGACCTTTTAACCACTTTTAATAATATAACATTGTAACTTTATAACTTAGGATTTTTAGCCTTTTAATTCTTCATTACATTTAACCTTAGTCATTTAGACTAATTACATCATTAGCAAGCACATTATTCCTACTCTCTTCTTTACATGGTCCTTGTTTGCTCATAACAACATTATTACATCAATAAGAGGAAAGATCTTTTACATCATGTGGTCATTTGATCCTTACGCTAGGTCATATGCTAAAGTGACTCCTAGAGTGGCTAGCTCTAAGAGGATCACAACAAAGACAAGCAAGTCATCCCACATACCAGTTTAGCTCAGAAGACTTTTATGTTCGTCCTGACTTTGGCTAAACTCTACCTTGGATTTTGCACTAGACTCACAAGGTTTGTACGTTCACCCTGGCTATTGTACTAGGCTCACAAGGTTTATTTCTTCATCTTGACTTTTTCTCTAGGCTCACAAGGTTTGTACCTTCATCTTGAATTTTGCTCTAGGCTCACAAGATTTGTACCAACAACTCCTTCGTCCTGACGCTTGTCTATCTCACAAGGTTTGTACGTTCACCTTGACTCTTGCCACGACTTCACAAGACTGTTTGATTCTCCAAATCTCCCTGGCTAGCCTCAGGGTGAGCCATTACCTCTCATTGGAGAATGTCTCTTGATGCTGCTATTTTCAATACTCCCTCTCAACGAGGGAGGCATTCTCTGCCACTCCAAGCTTGCCTCTCAGGTGCACAAACTATTTCAATGGCAATGGCTTGGTCAGGATATCTGCTACCTGCTCATCTGTGGCTATGTACTGTAGCTTGACTATATTTCTTTGGACCATGTCTCTGATATGGTATCTCATGTTAATATGATTTGACCTATCGTGAAATACCAGATTCTCTGTAAGCTTTACACAACTTTGATTATCATAGTGTATAACTGTCGTCTCTAGCATGTCACCAAACAACCCAGAAATCAATTTTCTGAGCCATACTGCTTTTCTGCTGGTATCACTGGTTGCAGTATACTCAGTCTCGGCTGTACTCTGTCCAATGGATCCTTGTTTCTTGCTTGACCATGAGATCATAGTGGATCCTAAACTGAAGCAGTAGCCAAAAGTACTCTTCTTGTCCACTAGGCTTCCAACCCAGTCAGAATTTGCGTAACCATGCAGAAACATACCACCACTGGATGTATGCCTTAGACCACAAGTAATGGTCCCCCTGAGATATCTCAAAACATGTTTAGCTGCCACCCAGTGTCTCTGTCTCGGCTCAGCCATGAACTGGCTCAATGCACTGAATGCATAACAAATATTAGCCCTAGTGTGGACCACATACAACAGTGACCCAATAAGCGGCCTATACATAGTGGGGTCTACCAAATCTGATCTTGTACCTGAATCATGCAACTTCTTTAAATTTGAAACAATGGGAGTAGTCATGGATTTACATTCCATCATCCCAAATCTTTTCAATACATAAACTGTGTATTTTCCTTGAGCCAAAAAGATTTCACCCTGTCTTTGCCAAACTTCCAAAAAGGAAGTAATGCATCAGGCCCAAGTCCGTCATTTCAAATTCTGAAATGAGCTCCCTCTTACACCAGGCTATCTGACCTTCATTTCTTGTGAGGAAAAGATCATCCACATAAAGGACAAGAATAATGGGCTGGTTCCTGTCAATCTTAAAATATAAGTTAGCATCAACATCACTTTTCTGAAATCCTAGGCCCTTTAGAAAGCCATCAATTCTTTCATACCAAACCCTGGGAGCTTGTTTGAGACCATACAAATATTTCCTTAGCTTACATACATGAGAGACTTTGCTATGCATTACAAACCCTTCAGGTTGTTCCACAAAAACTTCCTGTTCTATTTTACCATTTAGAAATGCTGTTCTTACATCCATTTGATGCAATTTCCAACCAAGTACAGAAGCTAAGGAAATAACAGATCGAATAGAAGTATACCTGGCTACTGGGGCGAATATCTCATCATAGTCTATACCTTCTTTCTGTGAGAAGCCTCTGGCAACAAATCTTGCCTTGTACTTTTCAATACTTCCATTAGTTGCATGTTTAATTTTGTATATCCATTTGGAGGAGACCACTGATTTATCCTCTGGTCTAGTTACATTTTCCCAAACGTTGTTCTTCATGATTGACCTGTATTCTTCAAGCATTGCGTCTCTCCAAACCTGTAACTTGTCTGCTTCTTCAAATAAAGTAGGCTCAGAATCACTAATGTTGCTTACCAAAGCAACATATCCACCAAACCTGTGCGACCTTTTGCTTTCTCTGAAGGTTCCTTTAGGTGCTGTAATCCGTTCTGCTTCTTGCATTGTTTCTTTTAACCAAGCTGGTTTTCTCTTTGCAGGTGGTTCTTGAAGAGACCTTTCCAAAGTCTCAACAGGCTCTAAGGGCTCATCACTCGGACCTTCATGGTCTTCCTCCCTTCGAATGTCTGAGTCAAAATTCTCAGATGAAGGAGAAGCTGGCTGTTCAGTTTCTGTTTCTTGTTAAAGTTCTCTAGACTTCCTGGAAGCAGATTTTTCATGGAAGGTAACGTCTCGGCTTACTTCTATCTGTCTCTGACCTGGAATATAGATCCTGTAAGCCTAGCTTTTACTGTATCCCACAAAGACCCCCTTCTTTCCTGAAGGTTCCATTTTAGTTCTCTTTTCTTTAGGAACATGAATATAGACCGGGCAACCGAAAATCCTAAGGTGCCCTACTTCTGGCTTAGTCCCTGAAAATACTTCTTCAGGTGTTTTTTCCTTTAAGATTGCGTGAGGACACTTGTTCTGTACATATACAACAATAGCTATAGCTTTTGCCAAAAGAGAGTTGGGTAAATCCTGGTCAAACATCATTTCTTTTGCTGCCTTGCAGATGGTGTTCTTTCTCTCAACAACACCATTTTGCTGAGGATTATAAGGTACTGTCAATTGCCTTTTGATCCCTGTTTCCTTACATAAATCTTCAAATTGGTGAGATTCAAATTCTCCTCCATTGTCTGTTCTGAGGATCTTGATTTGTTTCCTTGTCTGGTTTTCTATAAATGCCTTAAATTCCTTAAACTTCTCAAAAGTTTCATTTTTAGCCTTAAGGAAATAAAGCCAACATTTCCTAGAATGATCATCAATGAAGATACATAATATAGAAAACCACTGAGAGAAGGAGATGACATGGGACCACAAACATCATAGTGTATAAGATCTAGAATTCCTTGGGCTCTACTGTCACTGCTAGAAAAATATTTCTTTGTGTTTTTCCCAAGTAAACAACCTTTACAAACTTCATCTTTACTAGAAGAAATGGAGGGCATACCACTTACCATTGATTGAAGATCTGGAAGAGCTTTGTAATGCAAGTGGTCGAGCCACCTATGCCATAACTCGCTAGAGCTGGAAGTATAATGAGCAAGTGCCTGAAAGGTCTGTCCTGACACTATATATAATCCGCCTCTCCGAACCCCAATAATCTGTCAACTAGATGCCCTTGGCCCATAGAAGTGTCTTTCTTTCCATGAATGTTACCCAATAACCCTTGTCCTCAAGAGTTGCAACTGATAGAATGTTCTTCTTCAATCCTGGCACATATAATACTTCATTAATGTGAAGTATAGATCCAGACTCTAACTGGAAGGAGATGGAACCCACTCCTTCAATCCTGTAACTTCTGTCAACCCCAAGCTCTACCTGATCTGAGAAAGCCCTCTTCTTGAAATCAAAGAGAATGTCTTTGTACCCTGTCATATGCTTGGATTTCCCACTATCAACAAACCAAGTATCTTGGCTAGTAGTCAAAGAACCTGATAAAGCAGTTATCAGATAGTATTCTTTTCTTTTCTCCTTTTCACTAGGAGATCCTTTTTGTCTTTTCCTTGATTCTTCATCTTCAACAGTGGAAGCGTGATGCTTCCCTTTCTTATGAAAGCCTTTCTTTTTAGACCAATAACCTTTTGCAAAATGACCCATTTTGTTACAATTAAAACACTTAACTTTGGAAACATCAAAACCCTTACCTTTAAAGTTTAAACGCTCCCTTGGTGCTTTCCTTTTTCTGGAAACTCTTCTGGAAGGTGAATCTTCTTCTTCCCTTGAATTTGGCGGCCAATGCAGTTTGTTCTTCTTTGGGAGGCTCATTTTTGGTGGCCATGCGACTCTCTTCCTGGAGACAATCATGCCACCACTGCTCAAAGGTAGGCTGGATCTTCCTACCACTCACGTTGGACAGAAAGGTTTCCCAAGATGGAGGGAGTCCATAAAAAATAGCCTGCACCAGATCATCATCATCCACTGTAACACCGGTAACCAATAACTGATCTTGAATCTGTGCTATCCTTGAACAAAAAGAAGCAATAGGTTCTCCCTTTTCCATCTTCAGATACTTAAGCTTGTGCTTTAGGGTTCTCTTTTGGCTAGGGGCCTTTTTCTCATAAAGATTTATCAGAGTGTCCATACATTCCTTGGTTGTCATGAGAGGGGTCATCACCGGCATAATGTTGTCCGCAACTGAGTCAAAGATTATGCGCTTTGCCTTAGCCTGATTTCTTTTGAAGGCTACTCTGCTTGCATTTGATGTAGGCTCTTCTACCACATAAGTCACAAACTGATCCAGTTCATGTTCCTGCAAAATTTTCATAACCCTGAGCTTCCAAACATTAAAGTTTGAAGCTCCTTCTAATCTGTCCTCTGCCCTGACTGAGATAGAAGAGGAAGCCATTACTGCGGATTTGTTGATCTGAAGATCTGATCTGAATCAAGCTAGGATCTGTGTGAGCTCAAGCACTGCAAAACTGAGCCTCTCACACCCAAAGCTCTGATACCATGATCTGATCTTTTAGCTTCTTTTTCAACACTTTAACAAATTCTTTAGATCACAATAAACTGAAAAATGATAACATAGAGCAGTGTAAATAATGGATCAGATTTACGCTTGGGAAACCCAATAAGGGAGAAAACCCCAGCAGAAGATCTTCCTCTTTATTAATGAATAAGCTTTGCAGATACAAAACCCTCAATGGAGTACTACAGTACAAAAATACAAGAGAGAGAGGACGGATATAGACCTTTTCCTTGTGCTGCTTAATAGATCTGATGTATAACTGAAGATCTGACCTCATCAAAGTTTGTGCAAGCCTCCTTAACCCAACGCTTGATCTGAACTGACCTGGTCGAAACTTTCTGCAGCCCTGAATTGATTGATTATAACAACAGATCTGTGGCTGCAAATTGAGGTCGTTTTTTTGGGTTGAACCCTCCTTTAATGTGGCTACAAAATGACACTCAAAACCCTTGAAAAATGCAGATCGAACCTTCTCAAAACCTCATGCTGGTTTCTCTTGGCAGGTTGGGCCGAACCCTCCTTTTGCTAGATCTCTTCACTGGCTGAATTTTTCTGCTTGAGCGTTCAATGTAGAATGATGGAGGAGGACAAGATCTATCCAATGAGCCCAAGATCAGGCCCAACGCTCACCTATAACCCTTGCAACGAACTGGATGAGTGAGACGTTCAAACCCTAGAAGAGATGGTGGCTAGGTCAACTGCAGATCTGAACTTGTGTATAGAGAATGGCCTTTCATTGGTCTTTTATGCTTTTGGATTGGATAAGATCTAACTTCATGTTGGGTTATGACCACTTTCTAGAAGTAGAAGCATTAGGGCTTCTTAGGTTAAGTCGACCTCTTAACCACTTCTAATAATATAACATTATAACTTTATAACTTAGGCTTTTTATCCTTTTAATTCTTCATTACATTTAACCTTTGTCATTTAGACTAATTACATCATTAGCAAGCACATTATTCCTACTCTCTTCTTTACATGGTCCTTATTTGCTCACAACAACATTATTACATCAATAAGAGGAAAGATCTTTTACACCATGTGGTCATTTGATCCTTATGCTAGGTCATATGCTAAAGTGACTCCTAGAGTGGCCAGCTCTAAAAGGATCACAACAAAGACTAGCCGGTTATCCGACATACCAGTTTATTTTATGTTCATCCCGACTCTTGCTAAACTCTACCTTGGCTTTTGCACTAGACTCACAAGGTTTGTACGTTCACCCTGGCTATTGTACTGGGCTCACAAGTTTTATTTCTTCATCTTGACTTTTTCTCTAGGCTCACAAGGTTTGTACCTTCACCTTGATTTTTTTGTTAGGCTCACAAGATTTGTACCAGCAGCTCCTTCGTCTTGACTCTTGTTTGGCCCACAAGGTTTGTACGTTCACCCTAACTCTTGCCATGACTTCACAAGACTGTTTGATTCTCCAAATCTCTTTGGCTAGCCTCAGGGTGGCCCACTACCTCTCATTGGAGAATGTCTTCCGATGCTGCTATTTTCAACATCTTGTAATAATAGGACATCAAGCTTCTCTATCTCAATAGTTCTAGAAAGGGCCAACTTCTTGGTGGGGCTGCCCAACCCTCTAATTTTTAAGGAAACAACAATTATTCTTCAACTTCTATAGGGCCTGACTTGCTCTAAGGACCCCATTGATTATTTTTGTTTTCATTGGTAGACTTCTATCTATGCCTTTTCTTGTGCAATTTTAATATTTGGTTTTCTTCCAGTTGTCAAGTGTTCAGAGGATTTCACTCCACTCTCTAGATCCCCCAAACCCTGCCTCCTCCCCCATCTGTTCTTTCCCCTTTTCTTGGTCTGAGATGGTAGTGGTGTGTGAATTTTTGACCTTTTTCAAAGCTTATATTTGTGCAGAACCCTAACTCTGGAATCTTCACTTGTAGCATAGCAAGACTCATAGGTCCCATTGTCTCCAAAACATGAGAAGATTTACTATCACTAGACAATTCTCTAGAATCATTCTTATCCAAATATGACCCTCTAGGTTTTGTGGCTAGATTCAAAGGATTAAGTCCAAACATCCCAACCCCCAAAGCACTATTAACATGGTTATTAGTGGTATGGCGAGGAGAATATAAATGGAACATACCTTTTGGATCGCCCGAAACCCTAGCTTACTTCTAGTCTGCTACCTTTGCTTGTGGGGCCTCCTTTGAAGAGTTGGGCTTATCCAGTATTTGTTCATGCAGATCATCCTCTAATGTTTTTTGGACCTTAACCTCTAGAGCCCTTTGTGCATGCGTTGGGACATCAACATATCTATCCTATGGTGTACCAAGGTGTTTAATTTTTGAACTTGAAGCTATAGGCTCAGGTAAACCTACCTCCTTTTCATGCTTCCTCCCCCAAATCTTCTTGAAAAATGGCTTTGGATAGTTTCTAACAACACGACCTTGCTTTTAACACCGAATGCATCTAAAGGGCATGTTGCAATAGTCCAGCTCCTATGTAAATATTCTTTTCCCTATCTATATATCCGTGCTTTCTACTAACCCCTCCTTTGTGTTGATTTGCACTAGAACCTTTGCCACTGTCTTGTAAACACTTGACTTAAAAGACAGATCCATTGAGATGTGTTTCCCCAACATATTACATATCATTTCTAGCTATTTTTCAGTCTTGAATTCTAGAGGGAGCCTTGACAAATTCACCAAAATTGGAATTTTGGTGGATGTTTCTACCCTAGGGTAAAAACATACGTGCCAGGGCTTCAAGGACAGAAAGGATGAATCCCAGAACCAGTTTCCTTTAAGAATTTTGGCCACATCCTCCTCGGATCTGAACAAGAAACTGAGCCAACCCTTGGCCATGATGTAGAAAACTGGGCCATAACTTATAAGTGGCCTCCAAAACTGCTGCATCCAATTGTTTATTGAATCTGCTGCTATATGTTTTCCATAGAATTTGCATATTAAAGGCCTTACCCATGCAATCCATCACTTGTTCCATGCCAAAATGTTCACCTACTACCATATGAACCCTTTTCTCTTTTTTCCTTGTAACCTTCTTTCGCTTCTTAGAGTTCCTCCCCTACTTTGTCATCGATCTAGATTTTTTCTCTGTGAAACCTACACATAGAGCATCCAAATCCAAATTTTCCCCTATAAAATCAACCCCTTTAACCTGGTGACTGGATAACTCATCCACATCCCACCAGAACCTTTGCTGTTCCTTGTTACAAGTTAAACTTGCTTTCCCATCGGGCCCTAGCCCTAATGCCTCTGGATTTCTATAGATCGCTTATGGTAACAGTTCTTTAACCTCTTGTCCAGAATGCAACAATCCTTTCTTCGACCTAGGCTTTGTCACATTGAATGCATCGGACACCTCTTGCGCTGGATGGAAAACATATTTACAATCTCCTTCATCATACCTGGCTTCAATACTCCCTCCTATGAATGAAAACACAGGGACGATACCCAAAAGTAAGTCCTTGGGCCCAAAACCATTAATATTCCTGATATCACTTGAGTGTTTATTTAGGGCATCCTTGTTCCCCTCCATTGCCATCGGCTCATACAACCCGTTGCCATCCTTATACACACTTGCAAATGTGAGCTAAGTCCGACTCACTTAGTGTGTCTTTGGAGGCACAATGCCTAGGTTCACAGCCCACGCTGTCACTTTGACCAGAACCTCTTCCGTCTAGGCTCACTCCTAGGGAAGCCAAGGGGGGTAGTCCCTAGTTTCTAAATTAGTTTTAGAGTTAAGTTCTAGGAGTTAGTTTTAATTTGTTAAGGCTTGGGGGGATTCTAATCCTAAGATGCACAAGCAACAATGCAAGATGCAAATGTTAGTATGTTAAGCAAGACCTTTTCCCAGGGAAACTAAGACTAGTGCCTAAGATTGGGCAAGGGGTCAACTAAAGTTACAGGAGTGATTCGTTACAATTATTATTACAAGATATACAAAAGAATAACTGAATCAAATATTAAGTACAAGATTTACAATTTAGAAAAATGCTAGAATACAACAAACAAGCTAACCACTTTAATTATTTTATGTGCAGGATACAAGGAGATCAAAGCATCACATTAC
>WSFP011474852.1:0-17152 GCA_009831015.1 Picea engelmannii
AACTTGTCTATAATCCTAAAAAGACATGTATTATTATTTAATTTTAAATTATTGGAGAACAAAGTTCCAAAAAACCCCCCTTGTTTGTGGGACAAGAAATTGGTGTATGAGGCCTCCTTGTTTGTGGGACAAGGGACCCCCTCAGCTCAATGATTTTGGATTTGAACTTGTAACCTCTTAAGAGGAAACACATGTTCTTAACCATTAGGCCCACATATTCTTAATCACATGTATATCTTATGCACTATTTATTTACTGTACTTTGTTAACAAATCTCCTTTACCAATGACCAACAATATATAGCTTGCTAAGTATCAAGTAGATAGATTATAAGTCTTGATTATTCCAAATTAGACACAATAAAAATTCTCCTTTACATTAGTAAAAAAGTCTAAAAATAAAATTCTATACCATTTTTTTTTGTTAAAGAAGTAACTGGTAGATATAATATTTTATAATCTAATTAAGTATTGTTAGTGTTATATTTGGTTAATCTTGTATTAATAAATATTTTATTCAAATATTTTTTTTGGATGAGATTTATTACTTTATTTTAATAAATAAATTTATTATGAATATCCTCTATATATAAATGTATAAACGTAGGGAACATCTTTTAAATTTTCTCATAAAGGTTTTTTTTTTTTAATTTTTATATTTTCAAAAACCCAAAGCTAAATTAATTTTAAATAATTAATGAAATGTTTGTTTAGTTCAAATCTCGAGTGAGGAGTACTAATTTATGCCAACTAGTTTACTAAGGATGTCATTCAAGAAATTAAGGAAACATCCTTAGGTTTTCCCATAATGTTTTCGTTGAAAAAAAAAAAAACATAATCTATTTTTTTTAAATCAAAGCTAAATTAATAAAAAAACTAACAAAATGTTTATTTTTCAATTTATTAAACATCAAGAGGGAACAAACATCTATCAAACATTGAAAAAGGTAAAATAAATTGAGATGCAAACCTCTACACTTAAAAAAAAAATTAAGATTAAATCTTTTTTATGATGACTCGTTTATTATTATTTATATTATTTTAATTTATAAACATTAATAATAGTAGATACAAAAGAGATTTTTTTTTAAATACAATGTGGGAACAAGTTCTCAGAAAGAAAGTTGTCAATGCTCTCTCATCCACAGTTATGCCTCCACCATGGTTGTTGGACTACTACATAAAAAAACAAGATTTTCCTTAACATACTTGCCACAATTTTTTTTATAAAACAACAATAAGTTAAAAACGTGTTATGTGACAATTTTTTTTTTTTATAAAACAATGGTAAGTTAAAAACATGTTACATTAATCCCCGGATGGGGTGTTAGTGGGTTCCTCGTGGAAAAGGCTGGGAGCAGACACAATCCGATGCGACACGAAGCCACGTGATGGGCTCGTGCCGCACGCTGATGCCGTCCTGGGAGTTTAATTGCAATAACGTCGCGGTAATGGGCATTAACGCCACCCTTTGCACCTTCGCATTTTGTTCTATGGCTCGACTCGTCGTTTTGGTTATCGATCCATGTATGCGGTCTGAAGGGCTCCTCCCTTCACAACGCACACAGGACCTGGCTCGCTCCCTCTGAACTGCTGTTGTCTCAGTTGCTTTCTACACCTTTGGTTTAACTTCGTCCAGACCAGCCTACCTGCTCACATGAAGGAACGACTTAGAGGAAGGCCGAGGAGGGGCTCTCCCTGGAAGCCCCGTCGACCCCCGGTCTCGCCTTCAGTTTCACCTTCCACCTGTTCATCCTCCCGTCCTCAAACTCCGTCCACAGTTGCCACCCCGCCTCCTTCGCAGTGTATGCTTCTTCACTCCATGGCTACTATTCCACGAGGGTCGGCCCCACTCCTGAGATGCCCTCAGGACCCCCAGATGCAGTTCTCAGCTACAATGTTTATCCCTGGACCTTCGAGCAATCTGAGTAGTGCGCCACCGGCATATGGTGCGTCTAAACGAGTGCGCCTCCACCCCACGGACCACCTCGATAGCGAGCACTTCAGGGATCGATTGGTCATTCTGTATGACTTATTTTTTGAGCTCAGGAAGGAGGTGGCATACCTTAAGTATAGCCTGCAAGCCACAGAAGAAAATGTAGCGACCTTCCTTCAAATCCTTTCTACTATGCACTCGAAGCTCTCATCGGACCCGGTCGTCTCTGCTCCAGAGGAGGCACCGGATATTGCTACGGGTGCAGGAATGGATAGAATGCAGTGACCAACAGATGCGAAGCAGGAGAAGGCGGAGCGGAATGGCCAAGCTGAGGACACGACGCGTGACGAGAGAAAGGAAAGGCAATGGGACGACCAACTGACGTATATTGAAGAAGAACCGTGGACAGAGGACCTCCACGCCACGTGGATAGGCTATCTGCCAGGTGTTTAGCTCTTTAGTGTTGTTTGTCAAGTTTTCTAAGGTTCATAGTTTAGATGACAACCAGTCTGAACTTTGTTTTTTACTGGACTAGTGACCTTCTTAGACTTGTGAATTGGGGGGCTGGCTGGACTGGTTTCCCCTCTGTTGGGGCAGTCCGGTAACTACAACCAGTATATTGCTGTATTTTGGCACTTTTATCAGCTTTAGCAGGCTCCTAACATAATATATACCTCTTATTTACAAAAAAAAAAAAAAAGCATGTTACATTAAAATTATGTTTAAGATTTTCCATTTATGAGGTGCAAAATACATGATATACATACACACACGACTCTCATGGGCCTCTGTCACCTAGGCGTCAGTCTTGTTTGGAGCCACCCAACAACTACTAACCACCACTGTCTTAGTTGTGATCTTTAATTGACTAATTAAAATCGCCAAACTTCTTCATCGAAACTGGGCTTTCTTTCCATTCAGACCCCAACTCGATTTGAGAATTAAATTCATTGAAAACAACAGACTAACACGTATCTGTAAAAGAATACACAAAGACATATTGGTTTGTAACTTATGCTCCAACACATAACACCATTGAACTATGGTATATTAAAAGGTAAGAATATAATTACAAACAGTTACGAAGGTTACTATAAATTACCAACTCCTATGACCGTAGATCAACTAGTTAAGGATGTAATTAACTTATTTTCCTTAACACTCCCCCTTAATTACATTTGGTAATAAAATTAACTAAAATTATCGCCAACTTCCCTTGGACTAATATTTATTCTCATCTTTGGTTTACAATGCATTAGACTCCCCCTTAAAGATAGTTTAACACTTCCCCTTAAACATAAATTGGTTCTACCCATCTTACATTATGAGATTACAACATCTCTCATTCTCCTCCTTAATCAAATATTCAACTTCTCTGATTCAACATCAAGCTAGCATACAAGTACACCTGACACCCTCGTACCTACTATAGTGGTTCATTCCAGAAATTGATGCCACATCCTCTCTATACATGAGAGGGATACACCATGCACTACAACGGTACATGTATGCCTGAATAACAAGGCTTACAACAAACTTGGGAGATCAACTTGCCTATGACAAGGCTTACAACTTGGACCAAAAACTCTATGGGGTGTCGGGTACAACCGCTCATGCACCTCCAAATTACAACATTCCATCGCATTACAACATTTCATGTATCAGGGTAGTCATCTTGCTCCATTTCCGGATTCTTTTATTTGTTGGTGACTAAAAACCAAATTTTGTTGCATTCAATCTACCTGTCTCTACGTCTTCTTTGATCCACTTCATTTTTTTTTTTTATCGATTCATTTCTCTTCACATCTTCACGAATTCTCGATTTCTCATGTCTCCGTGAATTCTTGGGTTCTTTGTCATGCTAAATTGTGTCTTCTTGCAGACCAGAGATTCTACTCTATCTTTTATTTAACATTTCGCTCTTGCAACGATATGTCAATCATTCTTTTATCTCTCTTGTTTCACGATATATTTCTTGCATCAATTCTTTCTTTTATGGAGTCGTTCACATAGAAGGAATCTCCATCTTCATCTTCATAACATTGATTCAACGTCTTGAATTTCCATACTTTACCTATCATTTGTTAGAGTAGTTAATTCTAAAAAAATAACTACATCTATATTGAGTTAGCTAAGCTCAATACCTTTGTACATTTCCAATTTCAAGACATGAAAAACTTAACTATTACGAAGATTACAAAAAAAAAAAAAAAATCACAAATATATTTGCATAAACCCATACAACTTGGCTTCTCACTTCTTCATGGCTTCTTGACTTTCCCTGTCTTCTTCGCAGCTTCTCACCTCTTCGTGGCTTCTTACAACTTCTCAATTTCTTCACATCTTCATGTGGCTTCTCGACTTCTGCCATATTCTCACTTCTTCGTGGCTTCTTCATGCTATTATTTCTTATGTACCCTCGGCAATACACTTCACTTTCTCCTTTCGTCATATTTTGACTTGCTCCTGTCTACTGAATAATGTTGGAACATTGTCCACATAATGACTCACCGTCAACAATACTTTCTCTTCAACAATAGAAAAGGATTTTACCTATGTCTTGTGACTTATTTTCCTTGGAAGCCTTGATCTTTTGTCTTGCATATTATTCTCTCTATGGTTACTCTTATGGTGATACCATTCTTCATCTATCCTCTTCTTTGTCTTGATAAATCGACCTTGGGTTTAAGGCTCCACGTATCCAAATATCAATTTGTTTTTTAAATAAATATACATCTGCTCCAAATTCAGTGAAATTCAGTGAATATATATATATATATATATATATCCAAAAAAAACAAAAGAGCGAACTTCTCAAAATATATCCTTCAAAAAATCAATCTTTGATTTTCTTTTAATATTTTTAAATTATTAACCCAAGAAAAAATGATACCTTCAACAACTTCTCTTTCACAGAGGTTTACACAACCATTGGATGTCTTCTCGACTTCGAAAAATGGGCGACTCTCTTCCACCAAATAAATCTCAATTGACAAGGTGACTCCTCTTTTCTTCCAGGGAAACAAATCAGTTCCCTTTCCATGCATTCGACCATAGCAACTATCAGTGCTTAACATAACCCTCGACCTTCCTTTTATGTGTGAGTTCCTCTCTTTTCCTGAATGCAGGTTCAACTCGCGACTTAAAAAGGAGTTACCTTCACTCGATTTGACCTTCTACTCAACGGATACCTTTTTCTCTGCAAACAATTACACAACAACAAACCAACCCTCAAACTCCCTTCCCAACCTTTACGTCAATGAACAACTCTACCTCTATAACCTCATCTTTCTCAAGCCACTTGGTCTTCCGTCTTCTCGAGTTTCTTGTCTTGCGTCTCCTTGCTTCCGTATGCTCAAATCACTCAACTGCTCTCACTCATCTCCATTGACTATAGTCTTGATTGATCTGCAGCCTTCTGAGGCTCTGGTGGTCACATTCCACATATTCAGGGTTCCCGGGACCTCCAGTGATGGAGTGCGTCCCAAACCCACTATGATACCATGTAAAATAATACGCAGAGACATATTGGTTTGGAATCGATGCTCCAACATAGAGCACCATTGAACTATGGTATATTAAAAGGTAAGAATATAGTTACAAATAGTTACAAAGAAATTATGGAGGTCAGTATAACATACCAACTCCTGTAACCGTAGATCAGTTAGTTAAGGATGTAATTATCTTATTTTCTTAAACAATATCCGCTAGTCTTCTCTCTCAGTGCAATAAGCCACCCACCTTGATATGCTAATATTTTAATTTGCATTTGCATTTATGACCCGTGAAGGGAAGTAACAGATTCATTTCATTAACCAATAAGATCTTCAAAAGATGTTTTCAAATAATTTTTAAAAATAAAAAAAATCTATTTGTAATGTTAATTGCACCTCTATGGCATTCAAATCTAACAAAAAAAATCCATGAATAAATGGTAAATAATTGCACCTCTATGGAATTCAAAACCAACAAAAGAAGATCATGCTTAGAACTCCATCTTGCTGCTTGCTTGCTCACAAATGGTTTCCTAGCCACAAGCACACCAATTCAAATATTTTTACAACAACTAAGATGAAGGTCAAGTTAGTAGCACAATACTGTTACTTCCTATTGATTCGGTAAGTATAGCTTATGTGGCCTTGAAGTTTAGTGGATTTATTCATTGTGATATTGTGTTTAGTAATTAAATAAATACAAACTTTATCAAGTAAGATGAATTCTTAACTATGCATATAAGTAATTTTTTTTTTTTTTGGTAAATAAAAGAGAGAATATGTATTACCTTAAAATCTTAAAAAAAGTACAATGATCCTTGATTTCCACCTGTTCCGCCATAGTAGGGAAACCAGAACAAGTGGTTCTCCAAAAAATTTAATAATCATAACATTTTTTTCACAGTTCAGCTTGCCAGATGTCATATTACTAACGTTAGACATGTCTCGTGTCATGAAAAGAGTTGAATCCTTAAATGTAAACTGAGAGAGAAGCTAGAAAGTTGGCAAACCCGAACGTGCATCGGTGTTGTAGGTGAAGATGCACTTATATATGCATGTCGGACAACGAGTATTCTCTGGAGCATATGACAAGGCGTCGAACAAGAGGTCCATGCATCGGTTGAGAGTGCATTGATTTTGAGTTTGCTCCTCCAGGATTCTCTGCATATCAAATATTAGTTGCAAGTGGTCGTCCGAAAAGCGATGAGGGTTGGGCATAGTATGCTCAATATTCCCATCCGCTTCTGCTTCCGCTTCAGCTGTATCCATATTGAAATCCGCTTCCGCTTCTGCTTCCTCGTCCAACCCAGGGCTAGAGTTCTTGACAATCCAATCTGCTAGCCAACTGAGGGGAATTTCTTCCTCTATTAAGAAGCTTCCATGCTCCATAGGTCGGGCTTGGGGCTTGGTGGTGATACTAGGGTCGAGCGGGGCGTTTGAGGGTTGTTGCTCAAGAGGAGGAATTTCTTCTTCCACTGTGTAGCTTCCCATGTCATGCATATTTTCAGAAGGGGATGGAGGCAAGTTCTGGGCATGAAAGGAGGGAGGGGGAGTCTCATTCCAATTTTGGCCTCTTCCAGGGGAGCTAGTCAGAGGGAGGGGTTGCGAAGGGTTAGGGAGGCTGTGCCTCGCATCGAAAATGTAATACAATACCCCCCTTTTGGGTTTTCCACGCTCTCTGAGCATGATTGAAGGATAACAATGAAGATGGGGCAACAGAGGCGAATTCCAAGCCAGTGGAGTTACGCATGTGAAAAGGAGAATGAGAGAAGTGACCATCAGTGGGAGGGAGGCGACAGGAGGAGGTTCACTGTAGGAATGCACAGGAGACCGAGAGAACCAGAGAGCCAACATAACTTGGTAAATGGAAAAATACCCTGGAGCTCTTACCTTCATATCGATCGATTGAATGCTGGTGGGGGACACCATGAAAGCTAAAGTGACATTAGCCCGAGGACGAGTACCCGCCTCAGAGCTCCAGAGTTGGTTCACATGCATATCCATTAAGTTTTCAGAGATAGAGCAATACACTACCATAAGTGTGATGGTAATGTCCGTCATTCAAATGGTGTGAGGATGAGGGCGACAGCTGGGGATAATAACTCCCCAAGTTACCTGCGCGCCACCTTTTTCACTATTTCCAAATGTCACCCCATCCGAGAACAATGCATATAATTAATTAAATAAATATAAACTTTCCTTTTATTCATTAAAAAAAATACATAATGTCAAAACAACATATATTATTATTATTTAATTTTAAATTATTGGAGTACAAAGTTTAGAAAAAAAACAAGGCTGGAATTTCTATTATCTCCTTTCCATCTAGGTGAGACACGTGTTCTTCTAATGACATTGAAGGTTCTTGCATAGCCGAGCCATGGAGGACCGACATAGACTATTAAGCACTTGCATGATCTCATGCACTACATATTGTACTTTCTCTAAGAAATCCCTTTTACTAGCAACGCTATGTTGTGTGACTATTTAATTTAGGCACAATCACAATTCTCTTTTACATGAGCAAGAGTCTAAACATAAATGTGTTTGAGGTTAAAGAAGTAATTTGATTAATTTTTGTTAGTATTATTAGATATTGGTTAATTTTGTATTAATAAACATTTTATTATTTTTGGATGAGGTTTATTATTTTATTTTAATAAATAAAATTATTATGAATGTCATTTATAAATATAGAAAAATATCTTTTAAGTGTTTTCACAATTTTTTTTTTTTTTTTTAATTTTATCTTTTCAAAACCCAAAGTTAAATTAATTTAAAAAAAATTAACAAAAAATTTGTCTAGTTCAAACACCCAAAGTTAAATTAATTTTTAAAAAATTAACAAAAAAATTGTCTAGTGCAAATCCCTTGAGTGAGGAGGAATAATTTATGCTATCCAATTTACTTTCGTATGATATTTTCCAAAAAACATAATCTATTTTTTTAAAAAATAAAAATTAAATTAATAAGAAAAACTAACAAAATATTTAATTTTGATTTATTAAATATTAAGAGGAAATACATATCTATGAAGCACTCCAAAAATAAAAATAATTAAAATACAAACCTTTAAATGCTTATAAAATTCAAAATTAAAATAAATTTAGAATAATTCATTTATTATTATTTATATTATTTTAATTTATAAATATTGATAATAACATAAATATTAGATTTTTTCTAACATAAATATCGCTTTCTTATTTAAGTACAAAAGAGAATTTTTCTAAGATAAATATAATTTTCTAATTTAAAAAGATAAATTTTCTAATATAAATATTACTTTCCAAATTAAATATAATGTAGTAACAAGTTTTTAAAAGAAAGTTGTCATTTTTGACTCATCCACACTTATGCCTTCACCATTAATTATTGGATTACTATTTTAAAAATAATATTTTATAATTAATTCAAATTTTGAACCCAACGGATAACTTTACTTACATAGTGTTTTAACAAAACATCCTCTCACTAATTATAGACTGCTCTACACCACGTAGAATGCTCTACACCATCTAAACGTGCAATAGGTACTACATTAACAGGATATATAATATTATATAAATGATATCTTTCACCTATATAAAATTGTAAAATATATTTAACTAAATAAATTATATTTAAAGTTTTTAAATTAATATTTTAATAACAATATAATAATTTAAGTTTATAACAAAACTAAATATCAAAATAGCGTAAGTTTCTTTTATTTATGAAATAGAGGAGCGCTTCAATTAATTTGATTGTTTAATAATTAATAATTCCTCACTTAAAATTTATTCAAAATTTTATAATTAAACCTTAAATATCATATAAATTACTTACTATATTTATAATTATTTAAATATATGTATTATTATTTTCTTTATTGAAAATTTAATAATTAAACCTTAAATATCATATAAATTACTTACTATATTTATAATTATTTAAATATATGTATTATTATTTTCTTTATTGAAAATTTGATCTCCAATTTGATCTCCATGATTTCTAGTTCATAGTGATTTGGAAGTCCATTATTTTTATCCTTAACATTTAACTAAAAAAACTTTATAATACTAAGAGTGAGTCGATCTTAGAACTTTTCAATGTTTTTTTTTTTTTTTATTAGGGGAATCGACAATTCGTAGTTCTCGTACTCGCGTGACACGGGGTCGATCCCCAGGCGGCTACCACTATAACCCCAGGTGCGGTTCTCGTACTCGCGTGACACGGGGTCGATCCCCAGGCGGCTACCACTATAACCCCAGGTGCAACCACCCAACCCGCAAGAATGGCGCACGAGTAAGTCCAGGTGAGAATCGAACATGAGACTTCATTTTACAAATTTCCTTCCATTTACACGGCACTTGCCAATCCGTCTACACCCGTGCGGGCTTAGAACCTTTCAATGTTCAAATACTAGACAAGATTGATATTTATTTTTTATTTTTTAATCGAAATAGAGAAATATTATATTATTTTAAAAAGTTGTAGCTAGTGATAACAACATAGTGCATGGGCTTCTTTCAGTGATTATGAGATTTGAGTCAAATTCCTCTCTGGTCTTACATTGAATATCTTATTGAAGACTTCAAAAAGTACATTCCAACTTCTTCTACATGTTGCCACCTTGACAAAAAGACTTAGGATTTTTATGATTGCAAAACATTCACAAACTATATAAACATAAAAAAAAAACACAGAAATTGTTGACTTGTTACTAACCAACTTCTGAAGGGGGGAGTGCTACTGCTCTTTTTTTTACAAAAACTGGAGAAATTTGTATTTACTAAAAAAGCACGACCGAGGTCAATGAGTACAATGGTAGGTGTTGGTAAGGAAGAAAATCCAACATAATATATTTTTTATTTACAATAATAGTATTGTTATTCCTATTAATCATTCATGTGATACTATTTTCAAAACTTAGTCATTCAAAAATAGTGCTCCTGCACCTTACAGAGGTTTACAAAATTCGGATTGTTATACTACTTTTCCTTTTTGATGAGATCTTTGTCAGCAGGAGGCTCCAAAGCCATGTTCAAGTCTAGCAGGAGCATTTGTGCACTAGATCCCGGTCTACTGCCAACTGCTTCATTTTGACTCTGGACTGATGTCTCTGAAGGAGCTTCCCTCGCGTTCAGCTTTGATTGCATCATCTCCCCCTATCTACGAAGGAAATCCACTTCATCTTGGAGTTTCCCAATGAGCGTTCTATGTTGTTCCATCATTTCCAAAGTGAAGGAAAGAGTCGAGCTATGCAAGTCTACTCTGAGAGAGAGTCAATGGGTGGAGGTGAAGTTATCATCCACTGACTCGTCCTCGACATGCATCCGATATTTCTACGGGGAATTTCCATGAGCCATGGAGAGTGATAGGGTTCTAGAACCAAATTCTAAAGGGGCATGAGGTGCCACCAAATTAATGCCAACCAATCTTGCCAAAGGTTTCCCTTGTATCCAGAAGACGGTAGAATGGAGACTAAATTCGACACAAGCTTCTAAAGAGTGGACAATGAAAATTAACAATGGAAATAAAGTAGACTAGAGTACAACCGGAAGGAAGAAGATGCATGTGTACCTGGCCAAGGAAATGACCTAATTGAAATTCTGGTTGTTGAGGGAGGACTAAAGGCTAGGCGCTCCTTCTCCAAGCCAATTCTCCTTCCTCGCGAAATTACACTTCTTACCACTTAATTCACGTCGTTCTGAGCTTACCTTTGGCCAGGGTAGCAACTAAAGTGGTGAAATTGATTCTCTATTTGAATCCCTGAGTCCTAAAAATACAATTTCCTAGAAAGTTAAATAGACCTAGAGATGCAAATTTCTCCGAGAAGAATGAGGCTTTTGGATATTGGGAATCTTTGGCAGGCTCCCTCTTTTAATATAACCTCGAATGGTAGGGGTGCATGTATGTAGATGACTGAAAATCCTCCCATGGATCAGAGGTCCTTCAGAAGTTGTGGTGGCATGTACCTTCCGAGACCCCACACTTACATTCATGATTACAACCTTTTTGTTCGTCCTCAAAGCCATTGACGCTTGAACTGGCCTGCTGCTGCGAAGTACAAGTTGCCAAGGAATCCCACGGGGGAAATTCATTTAGTGACCACACTCCACCATGGATGGGACCAATGCCAAGCGCGACCTGTGAAATCCCACGAGCCAGGAGATAGTGGAAGTACTTCCAAGCTCGTTTATAACCATTCCTGAGTTGCACGAACACTCTAGCTATCTTCCAATGATTATCCTAGGGCCAGCTGGATTGATTCTGACATGGGGCCTTTTCATTAGGGAGGGACTATGAAAAGGACTTGTCCCTACACTTTCAAAACTCCAGGGGCCATTTCGATTGGCCGGTTAGCCATTTCGTCGGCTTCCTCGTTGTTTTCGGGCAAAATGTGGAAGAAATTTGCTTGAGTGGAGGACATGAGTGCTTTTGATCGGTCTATAATTCTCTAGAGCTTAGTTTTCTTTGGAGTGGTTCCCATGAAAAATTATCGGATTATATTTTTTGAGTCACCTACGATTGTGATAAGTTTCAGTTGTTGCACTTGTTCTAACAAAATCCCTTGATAAATCACATAAGCTTCAACTATATTGTTGGAGTTTTTGCCCAGATTCTAAGAGAAGTCTAGAAAACGATTTCCTCTAGGGCTATACAACACCCCTCTCGCACCTTCCTCCCCTGGGTTTCCTTTTGATGCCCCATCAAAACATAGGATGTGTCCCGCTTGAGAAGATAACCATAGGTTATATTCTTGGTGTGAAAATTGAAGTTGCCAGCATGATCTTTGAAGAATTTTAGGAGAGTGGGTTCTTTTGATGTTCATTTTTGTCATCCAATGCTCTTCTTCTTTTTCCAGTTGTTGCACTATCGTCACTTTAATTCTTCACGAGGAAATACATTATCCTAGTTGTCCCAATGCGTGGGCAGCGATTGAGGAAGGGGAGGACATTTTCTCTTTAAAGATGCTTTTGTTCCCTTGCCAACCAAATTTGCCAACAAACAAATTTGATGGACGCCTTCCAAACACGATGAAAGGTAGGTTTTTTGGAGAAGGAACCCTTATAGACTTACTCCATTTCCCAATCATAACTCGACAAGTTGAGGGCCAGACGATTTTTTGAGTTAATTTAGAATAGACTATTTGCAGTACTTGCTTGGAGAAGTCGCAGTTTAGGAAGAGATGTTTTGTAGATTATGAGTTTTTTTTGCAAAGGGAACATCTAAAAGGCCCCAATATCCCTCTTTTGAGCATATTTTCCCCTATCAACAGTTTGTTATGGGATAACTTACAGCCAAAAATGTTTATCTTTGGGAGCCCATCTGCACTCCAAATCTCCTTCCATATATTGTATTTTATGGTAATTGGGATTGAGTGAGAAGTAGTTTGTAACCTTCCTTCACCGAATAGCCAAAGGTACCCCAACCTATGAATTCCTTCTATTGGAGATGTACTGGTGCAAAGACATTGATAATAAAAAGAAAGAAACAAGAGCTCGAGAAAATATTTGGGGGGACATCTCCCAAATTCCACTTGTTATCACTGAAATTTCGTCCGCAAATGGTTACAAGAATTCAGCATCGCCAAACAGTTATGAGGTCACCCATGGACCAAAATTACAACAAAATCACTTCCAAAGGGTCAAAAACTATATAACCAGTGACAAAATTAAAGTGCGCTATGACTACACAGGGCGCACATGCACATGCGCAAAACATAAATGCAGGAAAAGCGCACATGCACCCGATGCGTGACTGTGGTCGCAAAAAGCTGCGCACATGTGAGAACGACGCATTTATGAGAGTGGTCGGCCTCCCACCCACTTCTGGTTCAACTTTCAAGTTGATTTGACACTCAAATCTAGATTGGATTCAACTGGGTGGCTGGTCAAAGACCTAAAAATGCCCTAATTAGCCTCTTTACACACTACAAGCTGGTTGCACAATACCTCAAAGAGGTGCTATAAAAAGGCCATGGGTGCACTTCATTTTTCAAGGAATTCAATAGCAAAGTTATGCTGCCACTATTCTCTTGAGGAATCCTCTATTCTAATCAAGAGTATACTATCATCATTGCATTGGGCAATCCATATCACCCCTTGAGTGGATTAGCAAAGAATTCTTTCACCATTTTTATTTCAAAGTTGTAAGAAGAGATTATTTGTGGGGGTCCAAGAGCCCTCTTTTGGAGGAAGAAGGGACTCATAGTCCTATTTCTTCTTGGTGTTTTCTTTCACTGATATCAACCTTACCATTGGTGACATGGGTCTTATTGTTTCTTTTGTCCTTATGTCCCTATGTTCATTAGTTTAGTTGTTATTTTATTTCTTAGTTTAATTCTTAGTTGTTCTTTTATATTTCTTTCCCTAACCCTTTTCCTTACAATTGTCTTGCTTAGCAAACCCAACTAAGCTTGCAAGCACCTCTATTTTTATCACAAAGGTGACGAAAGAGGCACAACAGATTGATGACTCCACTGGGGAAAGGTATCAATTTCCTACCCCATTTGGGTTTTTATAGCTCTTCTTTTGGTTTATTTAACCTGCAGGTGCATTAATCGGCCTAAGCCGACCTGTACAACATCCAATTCCAAGTTGAATTGAGAGAATTTCATCCGAAATTTTCATTCACGACTGTGTTTCATCTATGCACGGGTTTTTTGGCCCATAGACATGCATCATGCACACATGCGCCTAAGTCACAATTCTATTTTGTGCACCTGTGCCCATAAGCTCATTTCGGTCTGTGCACAGGCGCTCAGTGTACCTCTGTCTACACTGAGACCCGCGCACCTGTGAAAAAAAATACACATTGTAAGGTTTTTTGAGATTTGGGGAAGGCCCTTAGCCTTCTTAAAAGTGATTTCATGCATGTTTTAAGCTGTACCACACTTAATCCCCTCTTCATATAAAGGGATTAGTCAAAACACATAGGCACTTAGGGGGTTTAAAATCGTTATTTCCTCTTTTGCTTTCATTTTGCCACATGGATGGCTTGCTTTGACTAAAAAATATAAGTTGGAAATCATTTGTAATCACACAAAACTTGCATTGGGACTAGAAGTTGGATAACAATCGCTTAGTATGCTCTTCTCTCGCGTTTCCAAATGACCTTGAGAATCAGAAAAGGATTGTAAGACAATTTCATCTCCCTTAAGAAAATTAAAACCTTTAGGAGAGGACAACAACCCTTCTTGGGACTCCTCTTAGTTTATTTTTTGAAACACATCTTAATATTGTAACGGGCCCATACATGCCCACATTCCACAAAGATAAGATAGTGTTGAAATTTACTTTCTTATATTAAATCATTAGGGAAGTTTAAAGGTTTTGTAACGGGCCCATACATGCCCACACCATCATAATCTAGGATAGTTTCAAAGCTTTTCTTAGATTAAATCACCATAGGGAGTTAAAAGAATAGTAAAGGACCCACATGTCCACATGCTAGTTTCCTAGGGACTTAGGAATTATGCAAGGTTGTACCAAAGGCACTTAGTTAATTAGGTAATCAACACTTGTAAGGACCAAGCGAAGTCCACATGCAACAAGGTGACACCTAATTCATTAAAACATTGGCACACTTTCACTCATTCACACACAAAAGTCACTTATCACTCACATAGTTTTCTTCTCGAAAACATGGAGGTCAAAGTAAGTTTCCTCCAAAAGGGATTCCGAAACACCCCACCCTTTTCTTGACAAAACTATCCACTCCCATTTAAATTCAACGAAGTTGGTTCACACCCCCAACCTTTCAAACAAGTACATCTAAATTTTTTCTACAAACTCACTAAGTTTTCCTCCACAGGAGGTTCCAAAAGGAATTTTTTAGTCTAGGTAGGATTTCGGGGATAGGCATCCAAATAACTCTCCATTATCTGGTTCTCACATTGTCAAAACAATAGAAGTTGTCAAATAGGGAACTGAAAATCCTCCAAGTCAAGTGTTCCTAACACCATAAGGCAGGGAGATACCTGTGAAGGGTTGAAGGCCGAGATCCGGTTGTTCTGTACATCCCCCCTTGAGGCACCCACCTCTTGGACGGGATCCATCCCGTGACCCATTTCTTAGGCCAAAAATCTAAATGCTGCATTTTGATCGAGGTACCTAGTGACCAAATTTTAGGACATCTACCTAGGTGGAAATTGTGGGCTGCAATTGCACCTTGATCAGATTTTGTGTGGCTATTGGGAAATATCGCCAGCTCTTTCAGGATATGCCCCCTTTACCCCTTATTATAACCGATTATTTCATCCTTCACTAGTTTCTCTTCCAGTGACTTCAGACCCCACTGTTGAGTACTATTGGAAGGCCCAATGCTATTTGAGAGGAAGGACGTTACGTCTTTTAGGACATGAGAATTTGTTTTCTTTGATTCCCCATGTGGAAAAAACCCACTTATCCACATATATGCTTCTTTTTCAAAATACTTTATGTATGATTCACTTCTGATTACATTTTGATCTAGGTATATATATTGTGTAAAAGTTCAAAATTTTCAACAAAGGCTATTGTTTATTTTCTCTCATCATATTTTGCACACATCCACTCAGCTAGTCGGACATCATAGGGAACCCACAGAACCCCCGTCCTTACATACGCTTACTAAATCTCCCTCCTATTTTAGGGGGAGTTCCTAGTCTTGCCAACTTATCAACACCATCTCCACACACTCCTGTGAGTGCCACTGTCTTAGGATCAGCTTTGCTTGGTTCCACATTACTTGAGTCCACTTTCCAAGTCCCTCCGTCAACTCGCTCTCCTCTACATGAAAGCGGAGGACCAACTTCCTCTCAAGGGGGAAGTACCAACCCACCTAGTCCCCCTCAAGGGTCAGGTTCACAAAACCCTCACACCATGGCTGGAGCTAATCCTTCTCCCCCACTACAGATGCCATATTTGGCCTCTCTTAACATACCAGATGAAAGAAAACTCACAAATGATCCTATATTGCATGACCCCACATGGCCTACAATGCCTACCAAACTACCTTCAGACATCCCTAAGTTAGAAGGAAAGGCAGAAGATGACCCTGCCAACCATGTCATGACTTTCCACCTATGGTGCTCTTCCAACAACATTATGGATGATTCCATCAGACTACGATTATTTCAATGCACACTCACTGGCCCATCTACCAAATGGTATGTAGATGAAAAATCGGGGTCCCATGCGACTTTTGAGTCCTTGGCCAGAGCATTTTTGACCTTCTTCCAATTACCAATCCGCCATGACAATGGTCTTGAACTACTTTCTAATTTCAAACAAACCCTAGCCACACATATTGCTGATCACTTTCATGAGTGGCGTAGACGACGTAGTTTATGCAGAGCTGAAACCACCAAACAATAGTGTCTTGACTGGTTTCTCAGATCACTTGTCTCTCTCCTCGGTAAAGATGTAGCTGTTAGAAAAATAGGACCGTGGAGCAATAAAATAAAACAAATGCAGAAACAAAACACAGAAGACACACAATACAAGAGAGACACAGATTTACATGGTTCACCTAGTGTGGGCTACGTCCACCAGAGAAATTGTCAGGTCCTTCCTTTATTATTATCCAACAAATGAAGGGATACAACCCACAACAAAACCCGCTGTAACTTCCTCTTCTTTCTCTCACAGTCTCCTCTCTCAGAATACAATATTCACCATCATACATAGCCGCAATACATTTCCCTCATAAAAGAGGGTTTCCTTCTAGGGAAAAAAACCCTAACATAATCT
>WSFP011474853.1:0-17152 GCA_009831015.1 Picea engelmannii
CACATTATCCGAGAATTAGGCTTAGAAACCAGTTAGTACTTTGGGACCTGCATGCCTCAATGGCAGACTTCCTCACGTTTGACAATAGGTTTACATCATTGACCTCTGATCAGATGATTCCACGGATGTTCGACTCCAGCTCATCCATTCACATTCATTGGAATGTACTAGGGTACCTTGGGAATCATTGACATTAATGGTGATCTCCCTCGCACTTGTTAACGGTTCACACCATTGACCGGTAATCAAGTGGCTTCTGCCATGTTCGACATTAGGACATCTATTCACATGGTTAGAATCGTACCACGTTGGGATCGGTAAGAAGACTCTGGGTTGAGTAATCACTTTGATATATACTTTGCCTAGGTTGCGAAGGAATTTCTCTTGGACGAATGATGCATACACTGTTACATAGATCCACTTTGTATTGGTCGTGGCTATGTCTTGTCACCTCGTAGATCCACTGTGTATTCGTCGTGGCTACGATCAGTCTAGATCATCAGATTATAGATCCACATTGTATCCTCGGTGGCTATATCTTTTCATCAATACAATTATGGATCCGCAGTGTATTTTATGGCGGCCATATCTTGCGAGTCTTGATCACCCAAGCATAGGTATGTCTGCCTTGGGTTTGAAACATGTCATAATATTTGTTGGATGTTTGTGTGCAACCTCTTTCAGGGTCTCTGCGTCTATACCCTTGCTTGAAAGTCTACAAAGAATTTCAGTTATCAGTTCGCATCTTTTAACTTCATACTTTGGGGGGCAATCTGTTACACGTCAAAATTACTCACTTTGATAGTGTTGCGAGTGTCGTCATTACAAAGGTTGCAAGTGTCGCACTTTGCTCACAAGTGTCACAAGTGTTAAAGAAAGCATACTGTCATGATGCCTATGTTGTGCCTATAACGACATGAGAAGTACACTTAAAACACCTCAAACATTTGGTTTGGAAGAGGAGAAATGAGTCAGCAGGCTCATGAACCTTTTGCCATCTGAAAACACTCAAAAAACTAGCTTTTGAAGGAGAGTGCTCCCCTATACCTCTTCTGGGAGTGTCGACGCTCCCCCTTACACTGTCTGGGAGCATTATAAAGCTCCTCTGGTCTTTTTGAGGGAGCGCTATGGATTTTGAGAGCGCTGACACCCCCCTAAAGCCTACTAGGGAGCGCTACAACACTCTGATGGTCATTTTGAGGGAGCGCTACCTATTCTGGGTAGTAGTTAAGTTGTTGAGATGAATGGGGGAAGGATCCTTTCACTCTTGGAAGGCAGTTGGATTCGAATCCCTAGTCTAGCCATGATCTTAGGGCAGATCCTCAACTGAAGGAGGCAAATCCTCAACTTCCCCAAGGATATCTCAAGTGGTTAAAGCCTCTCCAAGTCTATATAAGAAATCTTTCTCATGGTGAAAGAGGACTGGAAAAGAGAGAATCACACCAAACTTATGATCTCATAAGTGGTGTTGCAACAAAGATATTTTGGAAGCAAGAGACCTATGATCTCATAGGGAGCAATTGGTGAAGCTATCATCATTCAGATCATGGATCTTTTGAGCAAGGGGTAGACAAGGAGGACTTGGCAGAGGTGCTGCAATTCATCCATGGCTGTCAGCAATGTTTTGTCCTCATT
This sequence comes from Picea engelmannii, assembly GCA_009831015.1. NCBI lineage: Eukaryota > Viridiplantae > Streptophyta > Pinopsida > Pinales > Pinaceae > Picea > Picea engelmannii. The sequence continues at coordinate 1,636 of WSFP011474853.1, forward strand.
AATATAATTTGCTCGGCCTGTTTCTTTCTAATTCGTGTTCAATATCACATGAATTTGTCTCTTTAGTAGATAGACATATTTCGGACTAATCTTGATAGAGTAGGAAGTGGTCGTACTTAGTTTGTCTACAGGGCTCATCGAGGAGCGAGAGTTTGGAGCTCGACTCGGAGCGTGCATGGACAAACGTTGATAAAGAGGTACTTCTATTCTCCTTCCTCCTCATGCATTAGTTTGTATAGATTGGAAAGGAAGTCAGTGTCCACGTTAAGCACTTTCTGTCTTAGAGTTTAGGGTCTAGCACTTTGAGGTAATCTACCTGTTCGCAGGGAGATTTTCCTTCAACAGTAAACAATAGATAAAATAAAAAAAACTCAGAAGCCATATTTCCCACTCTGAGATGCAATCTTTCCTTGATTTCTGTTGTCACCCTTTGATGTTTCTGTATTTGCCTTTGTCTGCGCTAAGCCTTTAGGCCTAACCTCATTGATTATGTGAGAACAATCATCCGTCAAATACATCTGGGAAGACACATATTTATCAGAGCCATTGGAGGGTGAGGAGGGGGAAGAAATGGATTTTCCTTTTTCAAGGGCATGGTGGGCCTCGATTTTCAACCTTTTGCTAGTAAGAGAGGACTGAACTAGTGAGTGCACAGGTGTATCTTGGATAATGGGGTTAATAGGCAGGGGAGCAGGTAGGGACAAATTGGGCCAACCACGATGTTGGGAGACTGCCGGGTGGACAATCTCTTGCCATCCATCATTTTCGGGAACCTCAGATTGCAATGAGCCATGAGGGGGAACGAGAATACCAGGGACTTGTGGAGCTTGGAAAGGAGGCCCTTCAGGCCTAGGTTGGACCATTTATTGCCCAATCCAATTGAAAAGTCTGGCATGAAACAATTGGTCTAACTCTTGCGAGTCAACATCAAAGTGTATGAAGAACCTTGGGATTCTTGGGCCTCTGTTCCAGTTACCTCTCCCTCGGTTGCCTCTGCCATGGCTACTGTGACTGAAAAAACTCATTCCTGCATGCATGATGGATTAGCAAATAGTCTTTTAAACAACCATACATGATAACTCTTTAAAAATATGAAATATATTTTGGCTCAGCAACATATCAGGCTCATACAATCCAACCCATAAAAATTGTTTAACTGTTGTCAATGAGCAGGGGTGAACAAAAGGTCCTGGGATATGCGAGGGGATTTTAATAAGTGAAAAAATGATAAAATGAGAGGAAAATAACACAGTTACTGCTCAAAGACCACAACAATCAACTGCAATGCAACCAAAAGAACACCACTGTAATCCAACGACTTTAAACTGCTTCAATACATAATTTTTCTTGACTATAATTAATTTTAGAAAAAGGAGTGAAAAATGGATGTGGGAAGGTGAGGGGGTTGTAATTAGCGAAAAGCAAAATAATGGCAGGGAAAGAGAGTGATTATTATTCATAAAAATAATTAAGTAATCCATATAACCATTCTGTAAAGAAATCTACCAACCGAATCGGATTTTATGAGCAGAACAAAACAAATACAGATTATTAACATCTGCTTAACACAAAATAACAGAGATACAGTAAAACTGGTTTTCTATTCAATAACAAAATAAGCTGAAACTGTAAAATGCAACGAAAACAAGCTTGCTGGAATGGTGGCAGTTTATCTCTGAGAAGAGATGTGACGACAGTGCGAATTCGCAAGAAGAAGGTTACAATGAGGCTATGAAGACCTTTTTACAATAGGAAATAATGCCAAACCCTTAGACATCCAAAAACCTAACCCTAGGAGATGAAGCACCAAAAGTCATGTGGGCCCCGTTTGGGTAAGTTAGTACATCAACTTCCCAGGGTCGTAACTTTTGCATACTATCTCTGTTTTAGGCGTGTGATAGCCCGTTGGAAAGGTATCATCGAGGAGATTCATTTTGGGGATTCAATCATGCCATTGGATTTCATTAAGGAGCTCGATCTTGAAAAAACTTCATTTAGGCCCTCAAAATGGCCCCGGAAGTTAAAACTGCTAAAAATAGAAAATTGCCAAAATTGTCAGAAAACTATTTTGAGCCATTTGGAAAAGGTGGGTGGCCACCGATATCCATATGGATCAATCCTCCCTCCTTAGGAAAAAATGGTCTCCATTGCATTGAGGTCCCCCATCAGATGTGGAGATTTCTGCTGAACTTGGCCCTGGGTGAGCCACTTGCCTTGGTGTAGGAGCTGCCCTGCTTTGACGACTCGATAAAGCTGGATCCTTTGTTGTCGAGTGCCCTTGATCTGTCTGTCCACAATCTGATCATTGGATGCCTTTTGGATGCAGTAGGGGTTGAGCTCTGTTGGTGTCAGCTGTTCTGCTATTTCTGAGGTGTCCAATAATGGTGGGAAATAAGGGCGAAGGAGATCCACATTGAACACTAGGTGCATGCCAAGGAAAGGAGGAATGTTGAGCTCAAAAGCATTATCCCCCACAACCTTGGTGATAGTGTATGACCCATAACGGAGTGGGAAAAGCTTCCGATGGGGTCATGTAAGGTGTTCTTTCTGCAAGTGCTACCAAACTTTGTGGCCCATATGAAACTTATGTGGCACCCGATGTTGATCATGGCGCTGTTTGTACTTGTCATTAGACTTCTGTAGGATATCCTGAACCTGTTGGCGGATGTGATGGATCCGCTCAATGAACCAGGTGGCTTTGTCAGCTTCAGTTGGAGTAGGAGATGAGTCGGTCGAGGTGACCGCAAGGGGAAGTGCAACATCTATGGGACCCAATGGTTGGAATACCAACCCCACTTGAAAGGGGATGTGGCCGGTTGAGCTATGCAGGGCTCGGTTGTAGCTATGCTGGACATAGGGAAGGATCTCATCCCATGAGTGAGGGTGCTTTGAATTATACATACGAAGGATATGCACAATCATTCGATTTACAACCTCGGTTTGGCCATCTGTCTGGGGGTGGAAGGCCATGGATTTGGTGAGCTTGGTGTCTAGTAGTGACCAGAGGCTCGACCAGAATGTGCTGAGAAATTGATTATCCCGATTTGAGACAAGGGTTTGTGGGATTCCAAAATGTATCCAGACTCATTCAAAGAAGATCTTGGCAGTGACCTCTGCTGTGATGCTCTTCTTGTATGAAACCATAATCGCCATCTTATAAAAGTGATCAACAACCACAAAAACATAATCATTTCCTCGATTGGTGGATGGGAGGTCCATATTTTAGTCCATTGAGATGGATTCCCATGGCTTGTCAGGAGTGGGAAGAGGGGTGTACATGCCCTGTTTCTTAGTGGTCGGTTTTTCAATAGCGCAGGTTGTGCAAGACCTGATATACTTGTTGATCGCCACTGTCTTTTCGATGCCGAAGTGTCCTACCACCCGACTGTAGTGGGATTCCTAGATCAACTTCACTCGCTCACTTGATGGAACATAGATATGTCCCAGACGACACAACAACCCATCCTGAAGATGGAAATTATCGACACATGCGTTTGCACCCAACATTTGGTAGGTGCTGGCAAAGTCAGGGTCTGTCTCATAGAGTTGGGGGCATCCAGATGTCTTATGGCTGTAAGAGTCTAGCACCGTGGTGAGTGCCGTGACTGGCGGTCTGCTGAGGCAATCAACGACGCGATTGGTGCTTCCTGTTTTATACTTGATGTTGAGGTGGAATTGCTGCAAGTATGTGGACCACTTTTGATGGCGGTCATTCTACAATTTTCCCTGTGTCTGCATGAACTGCAGTGGCTTATGATCAGTGTGGATGACTTTCTCCTTCCCAAGAATGTAATTTCTCCACTGGCGGCATGCTTTCACAATGGAGTACATTTCTTTGTCATAAGTAGGGTACTTATGGATAGTATCTGACAGTGTCTCACTATGATAGGCCATGGGGTGGCCGTGCTGAGTGAGAATGACACCCACAACATAGTCTGAAGCATCTGTCTCGATCTCAAAAGGATGCTGCAGGTCTGGTAGTGAAAGTACCGGGGCTGAGCACAAGCGCTGCTTCAAATCATCGAATGCTTGTTGTTTGGACCAGCCCCGTGCAAATTTTTCCTTACCACCACCCCTGTTTATTTGGCAGAGGGCCCATGCAATATGGGAGAAACCCAACACGAAGCTGCGATAGAAATTGGCAAGGCCCAAGAAGCTCCAAAGCTCAGTGAGTGTTGTTGGGGATGGCCAGTCATGGATGACTTGGATCTTGGCTGGATCCACATGTACGCCATGCTGATCAATGATGTAGCCCAGGTAATGGAACCTGTCCATGCCGAAGGAGCATTTTTTCAAGTTGGTGTATAGCTTGTGTTGTCGCAGGGTGTGCAGAACCTGCTGAATATGGTGCAAGTGTTAGGCCCAAGTCTTGCTGTAAATTTAAATGTCATCCAGATACACCACTACAAAAGTATTGGTGAATGGTCACAGGATATCATCCATCATCCTCATGAAAGTGGCTAGAGCATTTGTCAAACCAAAGGGCATGACCAACCATTCAAAAAGGCCTTCCTTTGACTTGAAGGTGGTCTTTCATACATCTATCTGTTCTATCGGGACCTGGTGGTAGCCAGACTTCAGATCAATCTTACTGAAGTATTTGGCCCCCGTGAGTTGATCAAGGAGGTCATCGATTTAGGGAATTGGGTACCAGTTTCTGAATGTGATTTTATTCAGAGCCCGATAATCAATACAGAGTCACCAGGTCCCATCTTTCTTCTGTACCAACACGATTGGGCTCCTGCAAGGTGATGAGCTGGGGAGGATGTGCCCCTTGTGGAGTAGTTATTGGATCTATCACTTGATGTCCTCATTCTCTAACAAAGAGCGATGATAGACTGGCCCATTGGGTAGCGGTGTGACGGGGGCCAGATCGATGTGGTGCTTGACCTGGCAGTGCAGAGGTACCCCTGTAGGTGAGGAGAAGATATCCGAGTATTATTCGACAACCTTATCTACTTGTTTTTTCTGTGTGGAGAGGTCGGCCATAGAGACCCTGGATGTGGCTGTGATCTTTCTCTTATTCTGAGAGCGAATCATGAATATGTCAAACTTCCCTGTCTGAGAGATGACCTTCCTGCATTTCTTAGCAGAGATCAAGGAAATAACACTAGGTGGGACTGCCTCGGGTATCCTGTACAATTTCCTATTCAAAGTAATAATAACACCACGAGGCCTAGACTCATATACAACATGACGTTTCCATAAATAAGGTTGGACCAAAAGAACATCACAAAGTTCAAGAGGAGCAACATCACACAATACCTCGTCTTTGAAGGGCTTGATGGCATACGACAGTCGACACTATTGGCTGACGTAGAGATTGCTTCCTTGGCGGAGCCATCGAATGGTGTACAGTCATGGGTGCGACATTATTGGTAGGGCCAACTACTTGATGACCTCTGTTGAAATGAGGTTCTTTTGGCTACTACTATCAACAATGAAGTGCAACGAGGTTCCTTTTACCCACATCTGTGAATGGAAGAGGCACTCTCCTTCTTCTGGCTCGTCTGGTTCACCAGACTGGAGCTTGGTGGTAGCAACGGTGGCACTAGGTTCCACGTCAATGATCCATCTTCCCCTTTCTATTTCTGGCTCAGAGTCATAATCTGCATCTGATTCAGAGGCTTTCACTTCGGCCACCAACGACTGCTTTGAGCAACAGTCAGTAGTGTTATGCCAAGGGCTCTTATGGAAGTTGCACCACTTCCCGGTATCTTTCTTTGTCTTTCTGGTGTCCTTCTTTGCTTGTGGCTTGGACTGGTTGTCCTGATACTGTCCATATTTTCTCTATCCTTTGTTCAGTGGGTTGGGACCACCCTTTCTTGGCTTTTGTTGTGAGGGGTTCCCAGGCTCAAATTGCCGTGTCTTTTGTTTGAGCTTCTGCTTGATTTTGACGACATATCGGTAGGCCGTGCCCAAGGATTAGATGTCTAGAAATTCCATTTCAGTTTGGATGTATCTATGCAGAGCACTGTGATACTTGAGCACTAGATGTCGCTCTGAATCTTTGATACCCAACTTGGTGCGCAAGGTATGGAAGATATTTGTGAAATTTGGCACTACTTGGTCTCTTTCTTGCCGCAGTGTGGTCCATTTGGTATACAGGTCGTCATAACTTCTGACAGGGTAGTATTGTTCCTTAATAACATCCTTGAAGGATTCCCAAGTGGGCATGACTGAAAATAATGAGGTTTCCTCTGTTTCCTTTTGCTCACAGAAAGTTTCCCACCAATCTTTGACATGGGGAACGACTTTGAGGAGCGCAAAAGTAATCTTTTCTTTATTCGAAAAGTTATGGACAAAAAAATACCCTTCTAGTAGATTCAACCACTTGTCTATAGAATCTGTGTCTATCTGACCTTCAAATATAGGAATATCAAAGTTTATTTGTACCTTGAAGGGGGCGACGCCTCTGTTCAAAGAATATGTGTCGCCTATTGGTAGTCGCCGAAGGATTTGCGCGAAACTATCCATCATCTCATTCCTCTGTTGCATGAGGGGTTCCTCAATCAATAGTTTGAAAGGATCTCTTGTCACATCATATTTATTTTCTCTTTCCATTCGAGATCTCCTGGGTGTGCGAGAGCTTCTTTCCTAAAGAGAAATAAGCTCGAGACCCAAACTCCGACCTTGTTGGGGACATGCATTAAGACGACAAGGAGCAGACCGCTCTGATACCACTGATATGGATTTTATGAGAAGAAAAAAATGAATATAGATTATTAACAGGTTCTTAACACAAAATAACAGAGATACAATAAAACTGGTTTTCTATTCAATAACGAAATAAGCTGAAACTGTAAAATGCAGCGGAAACAAGCTTGTTGGAATGGTGGCGGCTTATCTCTGAGAAGAGATGTGATGGAAGTGCGCATTCACAAGAAGAAGGTTACAATGAGGCTCTGAAGGCATTTTTACAATAATCAAGAATTCCAAAAACCCTATACATCCAAAAACCTAACCCTAGGAGATGAAGCACCAAAAGTCATGTGGGCCCCGTTTGGGTAAGTTAGTACATCAACTTCCCGGTGTTGTAATTTTTGCATACGATCTCCATTTTAGGCGTGTGATAGCTTGTTGGAAAGGTATCGTCGAGGAGATTCATTTTTGGGGCTCAATCATGCCTTTGGATATCATTTAGGAGCTTGATCCTGAAAAACCTTCATTTAGGCCCTCAAAATGGTCCTGGAAGTTAAAACTTCTAAAAATAGTAAATTGCCAAAATTGTCAGAAAACTGTTTTGAGCCAGTTGGAAAAGGTGGGTGGCCACCAATATCCATATGGATCATTGTGACCCCCAAAAAAACCACTACTGTGCATAAAACAACTCTGGGCATTAACTTGCTCATTATTTGAAAGCAAATATTTAACACAGTGTCATCAAACAAGACAATATGCATTCCACAACAGTCTGTAGAGGAGTTTTGTTCCTCTTATTTATCCATTTAACATCTTATAACAATTACCAAATGCATAACAGTAAACCATTTCCATTCTATTAAACATCAAAATCAACTACTGCCCATGAATTATTCTAATCATAAAATACAAACTCAAAATGTCGTGCTCGATTTTGTCTTTTAATCATTTAATAATTGAATTGCAATGCAGTTATATTGTCACAACATCAATGCCTATCAATGTTAAAAAGCATGGCATTCATTTAACATACAGAGTGGACAGTTGACACCACAATTTATATGCAAATTTGCAAGATCCTGACTGGCCATTTAAACACACAAACAACAATCACCACCTCAACTCACGCTACACTGTAGAAAACACAAACCACGACCAACGCAAGTGTATTTATGAGACTGTACAAGTCCAATTCTCTTTGACTCTAAACATTCAAAACACTGTGCTATCCATCCAATTCAACAAGGCATCAACATCAGGCCCGATTTTACAAAAATCGATCAAATTGCAGCAACGTCATGTTCAAAACCCGTGACCTTCTCTAATGGCACAATCAATTAATATCGATAAAAACCACAATGGATATCCATGCTATAATTCCCACGATTGCAACATTCCATTTGAAAATTTTAAGAACACACTGTCACAGTATTATTAACTCAACCTATCGTGTCGAGTTATCAATCCAACACAAGGAGGCAACAACAGTATTGCTCAAATCAATCAAAATGCAACCCAAACCATACTTTGTAAAACTTGTGCCCATCTTTGACAACACAATCGAATAACCATACTTATGCAGTGGATGGAAATGCCATAAACACCTCGATTCCAATAATCATTAGGCCATTAAAAACACATATTAATCATTGATTCATGCTATAGGAACGCCACTCATACCAATGCATCAAGTGCGAAGCATCATTGTGCATTAATCAATTAAAAACAGTGTCAGGTTATCAATTCAATAAACACAAGGACAATGATTGTGTATTTGATTTAACAACTCATTCTAATCAACCATGCTGAGATTATCCATCCAATTATAATAACAATTGCAGTGACTAGATACCAAAAAAAAAATTGCAGTGATTATGTGACTAGTCACATAATCAACGGGCGAGCCAGTAATCCACTCTATCGACAACACACCACCAATACGCTCGACAGGCCATAACACTCTCCTCTATCGACACATGGACTTGAGGAAGCAAGGGTTTTCTCTGTGGACTAACACAAGGGGACTAGAGTCGTCTCTTCTTGATGGTGAAAACCCCTGAGACCAACTGTGCACACACAATAAATACCATAATTGAATTCGTGGACAGGGTGACAAATCCCATGATAGGAGAATCTATGAACATATGAGCAAGGATCCATTTGGGCCTTGTAACGATTCTTAGCACAAGCAGGGTATAACCCTCGTGGCTCTCCCAGCCAACCAACTAACAACGATGAGATGAAGCATAGTCGAGAAGAAGCGATATAACCCACTCACGACCAATAGTAGCATGAACAACCCAATGCCCAAGAAAACAATGCACATTGACACCAGACATTTCAAACCCATTAAACCCCATAAAAGTCAAGACTGGGTATGGAATACAAATGCGTGAAGACAACCAACCATTCTAGACCAATGAAACCCTCCAACTAAAACCAGCAAGGATGATAGCGAGCCTCTATGGCTACTAACACTCAGGACGACCATAACAATGTGACTCCAAACATTATTACAACGAAAGCCACCAACGATTCATTCCAAAAATCACAATTTAACACAGTTGCCATACTTAAGGAAAGCACAAACCCATACATCCGAGCCAATATCTATTTCATAACCAGAGAAAACTCATGGATGGAAAAACAAGACATACTTGTAATCAAAAGCAATTTAAAACACGAGTTGGCTAAGCGGTTGTCCCTCTGCTAGAAAGTCAAAGCATAACCACAACAACACAGTTGAATAATAGTCCGATTAGGGTGGCGGCCAATGAAGGAGTAAGGGTGACGTACAGTAAATGGACGTCGCGTCCATCCCCATTCCATTAATTCCTTAGTACACGCGAGCAAGATTTCCATTAACACAATTAATTAAACCCTGTATCAAAACCATCAACCATTAAAACCAATAGTGTGACCCATATCAAACTTATGCCATAACATAATCACCACTTCATATAACTCAATCAATCACATAACCATTAGATTATTTCTAGGGTTAACAACGACCATTTAAATTTCAATGCATGTAGAGTAGTATACAACATAGTTTAATTTCTTCCCTTTGTATTTGTTTATATTGCTTTTGCCTCTTTCCAATTGCTATTTTAGTATTGTTACTAACATGTCTGTTGTGTAAGTCTCAAAGTATTGAGTTCAGGAACATATAACAATAAGAGAATGGATAACATAGGCAATCATAACATGCGATTAGAGCTCAGAACAAAACATAACGTGCCTTACCCATCATTCGCTTGTCACACATAGAGCCAACACATAATAAGCCCAATCCATCGCCCATAAGATCTCATCAACCATGTAAGAAGTGTCGAACAATAGCATAAACATCAAATAAGAGCCATATATTATCTCCAATCTTCAAGAGGGTTCCACCTACTAGTATTATTTAGCTTTTATAATAATAGGCTTTAGCAACACTTTGCGGGCAAAACTTCATTGTGATTTTAATCGTCAACAAACTGACGACTCTACAAGGAAATTTGTTTTCAACAGATTTAGTACTCAGAAGTCATGGTTTCATAGACCAAGAACAACATATCAAGGAGATATGACCAGGAAGATTATGAAACAGGGGGGAGTGAGCGAATTAAATAAAAAAATGACTGAGAATTTGGGAATAACTCATGAAAAGTGTTAAGTATGAGGGATTTTACCAATGTATGCATAATCATTTTAACAGAATTTTCTCTTAACTTCAAGGAGGAAATCTTTAGACTTGCTCTTAAAAATCTCAATGGATGAAGAAATGGCAAGAAGAAGCGGGAGATAGCCAATTCTCTTTATAAAACAACAGCGAAAGAAGATAGAAAATTCAAGTATGCTTCAGGGGAAACATCGCAACAACTGTGCAAGCTTGATTGTTATTGACTAACAATGCTTTACAGGAGTGTCCTGTGGAAGAACTGATCCAATTATCCCATTTGACCAAAATAAACTAGAAGATAGTAAGCAATAAAATCATGACGGAATTAAATTTGCAAAAATCAACAAGTAGAAATCAATGACAGGACGTAAAAGTAGTAGGAAAAATTAAAACAAAAAGAAGAAATCAAACTACTGTAAGGTAGAAAGGAAAGAGCACAAAAATTAAAACAGAGCTAGGCTAATATAGTACATAAAATCCAAACAACACTAGAACTTTTCATGTTGGTCCCTCACAATGTTTCAAGCGAGAACCGTTAGTGCTGTAGGAAAATAATTGCTTCGGTAAATCCCGTAGAATGCAAGAGCTAGTATCCAAGACAAAAGCAATTTTGAAAGGACCCATAATTAACACTTGGAACTCCCAGGTAATTATCAGCCTTTTAACACATATGATTAGATCATCAAGGTAGAAGTGGATGCTAATCAATTCATCAAGAGTAGTGTGGATAGATCTTTTGAAAGTGGTACTTGCATCAGGTAAGCCCGAAAGCAGGCATTTATAAGACCTAGTATCACAATTAGTGATAAAAATGGTTTTGTGAACATCTGCCCCTTTTATCTTGATTTTATTGTAGCCCATAATTTCGTCAAGCAAGGGCCTCAACTGTGACTCTACAACCCACTACATAATTATTCTTATATTGAGGGGAGGAAAATGATTTCTCATAATAGCTTGACTGAAAGTGTGAATACGAAAGTAGGTTCTAATATGATCAACGGTCTTCGAAATAGGAACCTAATTGGAAACCCATTGAGAATGGGCTGGAAAAATGATCCCAACCCTTAAGAAATTTTCCAACTCCCTTTGAATAGTTGCATTAAGGGAAGAGTTAACAAGTCTTTGTTTTTTCCTAGTGGGTTTCATAGTATGTTGAATAAGACCAGGATCAAAACCACGAAGATCCTCATAAGACCAAGCAAAAACATTTTGAAATCCACCAAGTAGCTTGGCAGACCTCATCTCTTCTTTATTAGAACACTGGACACTTTTTTTAACACTCTTTGAAAATTAAAGTGCCCCAATGTTCAAGGAGATGGTTCGACCCACCTTCCTTCTTGACTCCCCTTCTCTCTTTTTCTCTTTATTGCCTACATCACTCAATGAAAATGAAATCTCAAGAGGAGTCAAGACCTTAGGAATATTGTCATCTTCTATGGATAAAATTTCATCGGGCTTAAGTGGTTCATCTTGAATGAGAACACAATTTCTCTCATCATTAGGGACGGCCCGCCAAGATTATACATTGTCCGGGATATGTGAACAATATAAAGATTGAAAGGAACAATCATTCATGTGAGGCAAATATTGCTGATTAGAGGAACCTGCAAAGACAACTAACTGATCAACCATTGAATTCAACTCCCTCTTAACATGGGTGATGTTGAAAGATAAAAGGTTCGAGATAAGTGCCCAAACAGCTTGGGTGTATTGTTCCATAAGCTCGTTGCTAGGAGAATATACCTTATGTATCAGGTTCAAAACAATCTCAAAATCTCCAAAAACTGAAAGGTGACCACAACCGAGATTTAGGGCGCTTTCAATGCCTAATAATAAATCTTTGAATTCAGTGACATTGTTTGTGCAAGCAAACTCCAACCTGTAAGACAATTTGTGAATTTTCCCTACAGGGGAAACCAAGATAATGCCAACCCCATTACCTTCATTAGAGTGTGAACCATCAAAGTGCATATGCCACAAATCATCATCTAAATATATTTGTTCCAAAGGAATATTATCCTCCTCTGCGAAGATGAAATACACTCCTAGGTCCTCTTCGATATAGTTTACACTAGATTGAGGAACACTCTCTATGTAGGGTGAAATCGTTCCCTCTCTAAGGACTATAATGTTCTTACCATTCCGAGGTACGGACAAATGCGTCCCATCGAGTGAGAGGTACCGACCTGTTAAGGCTTGCCAATCTCTTCCCAATATAATTGAGTAATTGCTTACATGCATATCAATTACCTGAATGCTGAGGGTTGTCCTTATTTCACGATGAGCACATAGAACTAAGGTCACATCCTTAATCTCGCCTATGGTTGTTTGTTGTAGGCTATTATAGGAGAGCATGCTTCTGGAATTTTCATTCATACAAGACAAGCCTAGCTCTTCCATAATAATATTCGACATCACACTTGGGCCCGGACCGCTATCAATGAGGCAACAATGGGCGATCTTATCCATAATCTTTACATAAATATAAAAAGGGGGATTTTTTATAAGGTATCTAAAGTTATGTACACCTATTTTATTTATAGATGAATCCTCTTCTTCACCTCTTCAGAAAGATTGGCTACAACCAAAGATTTTCCTTCCATTAATTGTTTCAGATGCATATGTTGCTCAGGGATGACAACCATGTCTAGAAGGGTTGCATCTGCTTTGATGTTGGTGAACTGATTCAATATATTTTATTTGGAAGAGGGGAGAGGAGAAGTTGTTCTTTGACTATCAAGAACTTTAGAAACCTGAACAATAGCAGTGGGTGAGGATGATCTTGGGCTAGATGAGTTGTGGGGAGGGTCAAATTTTCCCTTGGGAGCATAAGCTTTGCTCCTAGTATTGATGACCATGACATCTTCTGGCTTTGCAAAATGTAGGAAAATGATAGTAGCTTTTGGTCTTTTACCGAAGATATTATCTTTGGCACTCTTCCTTACTTCACATATGGTTTCCTCATGGTGTTCCTCTCAGAAGTTACACCAGCTTCGAGGCAAGATGGCCTTAGGCTGAAAATTGTTATCTATTGGATTTCTAAGGGGGGGCACGGAAGAGGATGAAGCTTCAGGGGTGAGAGGTGAGGCAGTCCCCCTTCGCTCGAATGCTACAATATGATTGTTCATGTCTTGTACTAGCTGTAAAAGGGTGTACATGTCTATGTGTCTAATCGATTCTCTTTGGGGAAGACCTGTTCTTTCAAGCTGTTCCTCATACTTTGAACAAGTATGCAGAGAAGAACCGTGATTATCGATGGATTTTTCCTCAAGATTATGACGGTAGGGGGAAGGCAATGCATTGTAGTAATGCATGAAAGTGGCTTGGTTCTGAGGGTGGATGAGTTGAGGAATTTGATTGTATAACTTGGTGAAACACAAGTTGAAAGACTTGATGGTCTCACCATCCTTATAGGTAATGCTATTATACTCCCGTAACTTCTGGGTTGAGATTTTAGATTGCCCATAAGTGGATTCGATCCAATATATTAACTCCTCCCAAGTAGACAAAATCTTAGGAGGAAGATCAAAGAAGTCGGCTGCAACCTTTCCTTCCAAGGAATTGTCGAATAAGCGCATGAAAGTGTCATTATCATTGTTTCCTATGTTATGAAAAGCATTAGAAAATTACACCAGGTGTTCATTTGTAGTGATACTGTTATTTCCCGAGAACTTAGGAAGATGCTCCTTGAACTTAGGGAGCGGACGAGTAGCAGGTGCTAAGTTAAGAGGAGAGGACACATGCCATGGAGTGGTTGTGGCATCTCCTTCAAACTGAAAAATCCCATACTTTTTAATGACTTTGGTAGGATTTGTGGTAGATTGAACAGGGATATGGTGTCTATATAAGCTACCAACCACTGACAAAGATGAAGCCTGAGAGGAGGAAGCACCTCCCGTACCACCAGAGCCACCACTAGACGCCATCTTGTGGATGATACATGAGGGAAAGAAAGACAAACTGGATGAATCATACAAATTTCTCCTTAGATCAATTTGTTGGGCAGATAGCACAATGTTCCTTCTTCCTATTTCAACAATAGGATTGATTTTAGGTGATAAGCCTCTTCTTCTTCCAGAAGCACGAGAGTCTAAGGACATGAAAGAAATGACATAACTGAAGAAACAAGAAGGTCACTGTTGATTTCTAGGTTTTCTACGTCTAGCTTGCAATCGTTCTTGTGCATTAGTATCTTGTTCAATTGCTGCCTAAGAATGGTTAAGCTCAGCACAGGTATTGGCAGTGTCTGAAATGAAGTTAAACAGATTCAAAGCAATGCTGTTCTGATCTTGTAGACATGGATCAATATTGGGCTTCCTTGCAATAGGCACACTCATTAAGAAATAAAACATTCAAAGAATCAATATCATAAAAACAAATGTATTGATGAAAATCTAGTATCAAAATTAACCAGAGAGATATCGAAGATATCCCCAATATGGTCGCTAAATAAATGTTGAGGATAAGATATGAAATGATCTTACTCAAGCATTTTCAAACTCTGCTTGGCTAAAACAAAATAGACGAGAATGTCACCCTAGGCTTATAGCCATCAAAAAATAAAATCCTAACTCACAAGTATCAATTAGAAGTGCTTAGGCTAGTCTTTTTCTCAAATAAAAGCTTGTTGGAAAATTCATTTTAATATGATTTTTTAAATATAATAATTGTTGAAAACAAGTGTAAAGACATAAGTAAGACCAAGATGATAATCAAGACAAATGAGACATAAAGAAATCCTTTGTTTCATTCCAATTCACCAAAGAGTCATTCCCTTTACAAAATCTCATTCATAAATTTCAGACCAAAGTCAAACTTAGACATCCCCGATGGACCATACAAAAGTACCTCCGACAGAAAACCAAAATTGAACTCTAAAAGCTAGATCAACTTGCCACAGATTGATGCCCACTCGACTATGCACAATAGCCTATGTCAATCATGAAAACTAATTCACACACGGACAAGTCTACACAGACTATCAAAGATAGATCAACACCTATGAAAAAAAATTGTCTCAATGATGTAATTCAGCCCTTAATGTTATTGTCTACAATAAGACCTTGCTATCATAAAAGAGAATTAGGCTTGTGATAAATTAAAGAATGAATGAAAACTGAACTATCTCAAAATAAACTCAAAGAGCAAATCTTAGTATGCTTCTCCTTCTATCCTCCCTTTGTTCCTCCCTTTCCTTTTTCCTTTAAG